>VXAB01006467.1:532270-550635 GCA_013399175.1 Odontophorus gujanensis
ATATACTATATTATATTAATTCTATAGTGTTTTTGCTCCAAAAAAAAGTTGTAGGTTTTTGTTGTTTTTTTTTTCCCTGAATGGTATATGCTTTCTATAAGATTTTATCACAAAATTAAGATTAACTTGAATTCTGATCCTGACCCTCCCTCCCATTTCCTCCCTTGTAACGATAACAGGTTTAGTGTAATGAAATCCAATTTCAATTTTTGTCCACTAGTAGATACCTACCACTAAAATGCTTGTTTCCTATTTGCTTTGTTTTCTAGGATGGAAAGTTAAGCTCAAACTATTTCTGACTGACATTGCTTTTAATTAATTTATTGTGCAAGTTAGTATTTTGCTTGGCTTCTGCAAATAGATCACTTTTGTCCCTACAATTGCTCTCTATACAGTAGTTCCCTGATACACTTTTCCATGCTCTCAGCCATCGTCCTGCAAAATGTCAGGCAAAACTATGGTAAAAGCATTAAGAAGTATTCTCATATCCATCACCTTCAGCTGTTCTTATGACTGCTGGTTGTACCCTGCATCTATTACAAATTGGATCAGCACCACAGGCAGTGAAGATCTGGAAGTGAAGGTGATGGAAATTCCTTAGCAAAGAGCCTTGATATGCATGTAGGATTGCAAATAACCAAGCAACTCTGAATTCTGTAGGAGATTTCTGATGTATGTGTTCTGCAAAAGCAGAGCCAAGTGGCTTTTTTTTTTCTAACAGGCAGGGGAAGGAGGAATAAAGCATTCCATGTTTTCTTTTCTATTATCATTCATTTTTGTTCAGTCTTCCTCCCACTCTTTTCAACTGTGCAGGCATGCTAATACAGGCACTGTGGTGTAGAGAATGTCCTCTGTCTGTACCTCTCTGAAATTACTATAGTCATTTCCACTCTTCAAGGTTACTGGGAGAACCTTTTTGTTTTTTTCCTCACATTCCACCTCCACTGCCTCCTTTTTCTCGAGAGCTGCTGATGCAGTGGTGATTTCCAGCCTGAGCAGCAATGCCAGAACTTTAAGCAGGGTCTCTTGAGGGTAGTAAGCTTTTTATTATAGCCTGACAGCATATTGAACCATTATGCCACCTTGAACGTAAGTGCAAATAAGCACATGACGACAACATGACTTAAATTTCTGCCTAATTTATTAGAGGCGAAAGGGATAGCATATTGTCAAATGACTTTCTGAAATAACATTCTCTTTCTCCCCTAATTCCCTCTTGATTTTTACAGGTCTGATCTTGACAACACCTGGAGAAAAGGACAAAGCAGAGTCCAAAAGTGTAAAATTCTACAATGAGCTGTGGTTTGCAGTCTTGATGGTAGTTCTAGGTTTGATCCTCTTGGCTATTCTTCTCTCCTTAATTCTTCAAAGGAAAGTCCGCAAGCAACCCTATGCACGAGACAGACCTCCTTTGGTTCCACTCCAGAAAAGGACATCGCCAATGAGTGTGTATTCAACAGGTGAAACTCATCCGGTAGGTTGGGAAAACACAATTACTCATATCATTTGTGTTATACTTCTGTCTGCCCTTCACAGATTTCCTTTGTCCCTCCACTACTTTTTTTTTTTTTTTTTTTNNNTTCTTTTTTTTTTTTTTTTTTGTGTTCCTAGTTCCCAGCTGAATGCTGTTCAGTGTAGGAAAAGGGCTGTCTGGTGTGCCTATGAAGGCACAGAGAGTCAGGGTGAAGGTATTTAATCTGAATAGATTACCATGACAGATGGTCTGCAGGCCCTGATGTTTCTGGAACTGAAATGCTGCTGATGCTTTAAGAAAAACTGTAGATCTGTAGACACAGAAAATCCAAAGCTATTGACAGCACCTGATGTTAGCTGTCATCTGCAATAGAGGTGGAAAGGCCTTCATATCTTGAGAAATGGTTAAGTAACAAAACGTGCTTCTCAGAGGAGTGTGTCACGTGGTCCCAACTGTCTGTTGTGGAAGGTTAGCCAGTCTTTTGTCAGGTAATTGTGAGCTGCTCTTGCTAAAGCAGGACTTAGGGATGGGCTCTGTTTCTAGTTATCAGCACCCAGCTGGAACGCTACTGGACAAGCTGCCAGGAAGGTCTGGGGAGAGTGAGTGCAACCAGTTAGGTTGTTGAGTTAGGAACCTTAACAAACTGTATTTATGACCATGTCTACGCATCTAAAGCCACCCTGGGACCAGGAAGAGGTAGGAAGAGGGCTGCTGGGGAGTGCTAAAGGGGAAGGCTTAATGGTGTCGTTTTTATGACATATATATTGTTTTGTAAAAAAAAACAAACAAAAACCCCACATGAAGAACATATTCTACCATGTAGCAGAGTAGCTGTGCTATCTTAACTATTCTGTGATTCATGAAAAGCAAGACAGCGAATGTTGGAAATTGTATAAGACTGAAAGTTAGAACTTCTTCCCAGACACAGGCTATGAGGCTGTTCTTGTCACTTCTCAGCTTTTTTTTTTTCCTGTGACTCCTGCATCCTTCACGCATTCTGTTCCTCTTTGTCTCGGTGCCAAGAAGCTGCATCTGTGCCTCAATGAAGCAGCTCTTGGAAATGATGGGATTTCCAGTGTGCCCTTTCTCCTGCCAAAGGCTGAGAGCATAATAAGCTCCTCTTATTGGTCTTATGGTTTTGGTTCCACGTCTTCTATGGCCTGTTGTGTTGTCCCTCTTGGCTTACGATGTCCTTGCTGCTAGCATGCCTACGTGGTTCTTTACTATGGTCCTAGCACGTATATATGTATATGTATGTATATGTATGTAAGTTGTTCAAAAGCCTGTGGAGTTAGTTAATAGGAAAAACACTTTGTACTGTGCACCAGTGGAAGAACTTACTTAGTACAAGTACTCTGAAGTGACAAAATTGTTTGTTTTTACAATTGCTACTGAGATCTTGCAGCAAGCATTGCTGGCTGCCCACATCATGATGACCAGTTGAAGTTAAACTATGCTCTTTAAATTATGCTCTTTATTTGCTAGTTCTCTGCTCTCCTACATCCTGCTATGCTATCTTCCCCACCTGAGCTAGTTCACTTCCTTGTGTACAGCTTGATCTGTGCTGCACCTAATGCTGCTCTTCCCTCTTTAATCTCAGTTTGAGACTATTGCTGACACATCTGATTCGTTGAGCAGCATCACTCTCAAGAGTTACAGGATGCGTTCTGAGGTAGAGTTGTTAGCATGCAGTGTTGCAAGATGTGTGATGTGCCAGATGACTCTAAGAGCATGTAGAAAGGAAGCTTTACTTACAGTGCATGTTTTTTCCTGGTGGGTGAAAGCCTTTTTCTGGGACATGGTAACTGCATATAACTGAACAAAAGGAAGTCTGCTTAATGTCTCCCTTGCTGTGTGGGTCTGGGTTGTCATTCTCGTACCTTATTCACAGAGTTGAACCTTTTTTCTTTCTTTCTCAATAATGGGGAAAGGTTCTTATTTTTTTTTCTTGTTTTTCCCCTTCTATTTGTATCTGTGCATGACTTTTGAGGCATGGGCTTCCTTGTTCTCTTCTACTACTCCTTTGTTTTGTATAAAGTGTTTGAGGATGATGCCCTGTACATCTGATTGATTTGTTGGCTTGCTGCTTCCTCCTAGGGGCTAGCAGATACAAAAATTCCAGGAGTTGGTTCTCCCACAAGCAACCGTGGTATCCATAACACTACTGGAGGACGGAGAGCAAGTCAGAGCCAACTAAATCGCACGTATTCCCAAGCCTCTCTTCATCGTAGTGTCAGCCAGCTGCTTGACATCTATGACAAGAAGTCTTTTGTTGATGAACTGCCCTGGGATACCATTATCCGGAATCATCGCGCTGGTAGTCGTGGTTTGGTAAGGACTCCTTCTGTAATGTTGCTGTGTGTAAGCTGTTAGTGTTTTTTAGAATTGTTTTTCTCATGAAGAGTCAATACAAAACTGGGCTCTTCTACAGGTGATTTCTGTACATTGTTTTAGTTCTGTACACTGCTTTAGATTTCCCTAGATCTAACTGCCTCTGCTGTTCTGCTGCTGAGCTACTCTGCTGCAAAAAGAACCTGCAACACTGCTTTTAACTAATCTCTTCCCTTGATTACACTAAGTAGGTAGGGGTTGACAGAAAGTATTGTTCACTCTGTCCATTTTGGGGGATGAATATACTGAATGGTGTAAGCACACCATTACAGGCAGTTGCAGAACACTGCTAATAGAGTTGTTGTTATGCTATAGAAGCAGTTTATATGCATGGCTCCCCGCTGTCAACTTTTTACTGGCTCAGTGCATTAGCCTTAGTGCATTTTGAGATTGTGAGGAAGCTGAGACACTGAAAAGCTCAAAAAGTGTCAAAACAAGTGGCTGACAGATCATGCTCAAAGGGTTTTAGTAACTGGGGTTGTATCAGGGCTGGTGCTAATGCAGCTCCACAGTGCTCCACTTTTGGGTGAGTGAGTTACTTTGAATGTTGAATATGCACTTGAGTCCTGAATCCAGATCAGAGATAAAAGCTTTTCTCTATTTAGTGTTGACTGCTGCTGAGGGTCAAGGGGCATTGTAAAGAGACTAACAAATTAAATGGTTGTTTACTAAGCAACCTCATGGAAGTTGAACCAGAGCAGGATTCTCCACTTGGGATGGATAGCCCTTGATATACGTACAGGCTGGAAAGAGAGTAGCCATGCAGGAATTTATCTGGGGGAGTCAGCAGTGTCCCCTGGCAGCCAAAACAAATGACTGACAGGATGTTATGGGATAGGTTCCCCATTACTAAATAGTAATTTTCTCAATCTTTGTCAGGAGGGGAGGTGTATTTTAAAACCTACTATATAACCCATGCCGATCTAGTGTGGAAGTCAGGTACAGGAATGCTTCTGGTTCAGGTCTTAGCTCATGCTGGGATGAAGGGAGAAACATACAGAGACCTGGAATTGCACTTACTTACTGAAGCTGTTTCAGAATCTTTTCAGGAAGAAAAAGATTGAAGGAATGGATAATACAAAGATGTACCTTACAACTGTTTTTGTTTTTTCTTTTAATTTCCTTACAGTATGTTGATGAAGAAGATCTTGTCAATGTCATCAAAGGCTTCAGCACAGTCACCAAAGAGCACACGACGTTCACTGACACCCACCTCTGAAAACCATAACCACATTCTCTAGAAAATGCAAAGTGGGTAACTTGCCAAAAGCAGCCTGCACAGACCTGGGGATATGGCTGCAGTTTCCAGATCTCATGCCCACTATTTCAGAGACAAAAATATGTGCTGGGATCTGGGGGAGGAGGGTGGGTTAGTTAGCCTTTTCTTTTTTCATCTTCTTTATCCCTGCACTAAAAATTGTGTGTTAGCACAGATGTTTAAGAAAGGTAAAACAGTTTGAAAATCCAAAGTCATACAGTAGTAAAGGACAGTGAAGACAGAAGCTCTCATGCAGCTTTTTGCAGGAGGAGGGAGTTAAGGAAAAAATCTTTTACCTTTCCAAAACACAGCATATGGCTAAAAGAGGCCTTCCGGGCGGGACTGTCATGTCTTTTCTTGGCCTGACAAAGCTCCACCACAGATCTGTGTTCACGCATCACTGAATAAACAGCAAATGGAGTAATTCACAGGGAGTTGCTTTACTCTTTGCATCCTCTACCTCCTTTTTCTTACTTGACAAAGGGTCAGGAGAAAATAATTAATTAAATAGGCAAAAAATAATACTCAACTCCAAGCACACTTCTTCCTTTCCTCTAAGGTAGAAAAATCTCTGATCCTGTTCCCTATTAAACAGTTGCTGTCACAGCTTTCCCTTCTGCTTATGTATTACTAATCTACATGCAATATAATTTGTTTACCACCCACAGTAAATGCAGTAGCAAAACACAAGGTAGGAAATATCATGTCAAAGCACTTGTAATTGAGAATTATTACACCATGACAGTAGACCTACTCCCATATTCATCTCTGTCCTTTTTCCTGAGGAAGTGACAAGGAAACCCTCAAGAGACTGCCAGTTCAGTGTATTTTGCCAAGCATATTTTTATGCACGCTCTCAGTCACAATCAGCAAAACCCATCATCTGCTACCATACATTTTTCAGAAAGCACAAGCACCATTTTTCTGACAATTTATTAGGACAAAGAGGCAACATAATACGCTATTTTAAATAGCTTCCTCCTTTACCTGGATAATACATCTCAGAGAGCAGCATACAGAGCAAGGATCCCATTCAGAAGTCAAGACTACAGAGGCAGCCCTGCAAATTAGGCAGAATCCAGCCAAGACAACAGCAGCACTTATGTGCAGCTGTGTCTAAAAGGAGTCTTCCATCAAGCAACCACCTATTTCTCTAGCACCCTCCCTCCCCCTTCCAACATTACCACAACACAGCACATGCCTGACCATGTTTACGCAAGAATGCACAACAACATTTTGGACCAAGTACCACACTACATTTTGGAGCATTACATAAAGCCACACACTGATGTGGATGACTCTTCTGCTGTTCAGCAGCAGCCAGGTACTTCCTCCTAACCTGCCTCCTTAAATTTTTCATTCAGGTTATTGGAACAAAATCCCATTCAGGAAGAAACCCAGAACATGCAGTGTTACTTTTGCTAGCAGCCAGAGGGCACCTCTACCTCATCTTTGCCACCACTCACATTTTCACAAGCCATAGTCTTGGCATGAGGAATCATTCTTCCGGTGACGCGGTGAAGCAGCTGTCTTTGTAGGTGATGGAGAAGCTGCACCAGGTAACTCAGACCCACCTTCAGCAAGCACTGGTGCAGAAACCAGATGAGGCACTTTCTTCCTTCCCAGGAAACCAGCTCCTTCAAACCCTGTCTTCTTCTTGCTTTCTGCTTTGGCTTCACCCTCCTCTTCTGGTCCTCTTCTTTTGAGATCCAGTGAACTCTCCGGCAACCTGTGAATCTCTGTACTGCAACACCCACCTGCATCTGTCAGAGCAGTGCCTCGCATCTCAAGTGCTGGTGGCAGAACAGCCTTCTTCTCAGCCGCACTGCCCTCAGCTGTTGACTTCCTGGCCTCTGCCTGGCTTGAATTCCCATTTACAGGGGCTGCCTTTTCTACTGGGCTTTTGCTGGATAAGTTGAAAGCCTGGAAGTCCCGGTAACTGTGAAAGCTCTCCGTCCGTCTTGCTCTTGCCAACAGGGGGCTTTCTCTGTATGGCCTCACAGAGCCATATGTAGCTGTTTCGTGGATAGTTTCATGATGTTGCAATTGGAGGCTTCCAAAACCAAACACACAACAACAAGAAGTCAGTATAAGAACAATGTCAACAACTGCCAGTCCTTCTGTAAGCCCTGCTCCCACTCCTCCTAGGGAAGCAATATACTCAGTTCCCAAAACAACTGTTTTGGGTCCACTTGCTTCACGTTCTCACAGGATACTATAAAGTGCAGACATAAACCAACAGGTATCAAGAAGTGCATGCAATTTACGATACTTGCACCATGGGTTCATGCAGCACTCAGGTCACCAAACCTGTCCTCAGCTAGCTGAAGGGCAAAACCTTTGCTGTCATTCTGTAACCCACCTGGAATTAGATTCCCGCAGCCGGTTTGGCTGAACTACCGAGGTGGCCGGACTGATGTTGGGTGTGGCACAGCGAGATGTGCTCAAGTCACACTGGTCAAGCAACTTCAGCAGCTCTTCCTCTGTAGGGCCGCCAACATCTGAAAGAGACAGTTCTTTAGTGCTGGAGCTCCTTCGCATTAGTCACATACACATGGTAATAGAAGAAGAGCAGAGCTGGCATAACACAACTAACTTACCTTTGTCTTCACTCTTATTAACCATGTCCATTGCTGTGGTCAAGTCCCACATCTGGATGCTGCCATTTGCATGTCCAGTGAAGAGGTAACGGCGGGGGCGGGAGCCCATCCTGCTGGACCCTTCACATTCCCGGACAGTGAAAGATGAGATGGTAGTGCAATCAACTGCCTGGATCTCACAGATTCTACAGGAAGAAAGAAAAAAAATGCTTGTAGCTGGCATAGGTTAGCCAGTAAAAAGTAGTATGATTTTGCTGACTAACCTCTGCCAGCTACAAGCCAAAAGTTCTTCCCCTGCATGACTGACATGATGCTTACCTACAGATAGTACACTCTCCCTGCTCTGCTGCCTCCCCTTTGCTTGTTTATTTTTAATAGGGAACCCCACTACATTCAATGTCCTTTTACCATCCACAGGGGTAAGAAATCCAAGGTTCTCAGAAGAATGACAGCAAATAAAATAGCCTATTCCAAAGCTAGGGAATCTAGGAAACTAAGCTGCAGAAAGCATATTTAGCCATACAAAAAGCAAAAAAATCCAAAGGTGATAAATTCAAGGTTATCAACACACTTTTGTCTTGTGACAACTCCACTGTCTCCACCTATTTCTCCTATTATTTTAGAAGTTTATATGGAGAATGAGAGGAATTAAGCCAGACTCCACATCACAGCTTCATGTATTCTGTGCAATCATGTTTTCTTTTCTGTTTGTTTTTTTGTTGTTGTTGTTTTTTTTGTTTTTTTTTTTACAGCCCTTTGTATTAAGCTTTTTACAGAATAAATGGCAAAATAAGAAAGTTAACAAGATTCTCCAATACATACAAAATTGGCAGAAGAAGTAGAAAAGCACACCACCAATCTAAATGGCTCCTTTCCTCAATTCACCTGCCAAGAGCGTTAGAGCATCAATGTTTTCTCCCAGATTTAAAGTTAAGAGGCAAGAGATATAAGAATAATAAGAAACTCAGAACTGAGATGTACCATCTTTTCTGATCTCCTACTAATTTCCTAATCTAACAGGAAAAAAAAAGTAGCTGCATTTGGAAACTTTTTATCTGATGCAATGTAATAATAGAGTATGATGCTGTCAAGCTGAAACAAATGATTGTATACATGAGCTAAATGACACTCATTTTGGAGGGTATTATATATACTCATATATTCAAAGACAACTTCAAAGGAAGAGAGAGAATGTTTCCCCTTTTCCTTCATGAGCAGCGTAATTCCTGTCACCTACAACTTCAGTATTAATTTTTGAAATACAGCGTTACTTTGGTACCAGAGAAGAGAGACAGATTCTGTATAGGCTCACAAATATTTCTTTTGTGAACTCAGGAGGTAAGCCTGAGTGTGCATCTATGAAACCACATTTTTCAAAATGTCATGTGGATTCTAGGTTGATTCTAGGTTAGACCATGAAGTAAAAAACTCCATCACAGAACAGAACACAGCCAGAACTGTCAAGCACATGAGAAGTTTGCTAAATGCAACTGCAAACATCACCATGGGATAGGAGACTCAGACACTTGAGGAGTGCTGCTTCTTTCCTACATAAAACCCTGAATGTGGACATACCTTTTCCCAGTTGAAGACAGCCTTACAAAGAGCTTATTAGTGATGGGAACAACTTTCTGAATAAAGACCTGCTGATCATCACGTTCACCAAAGGGTCCTAGAGAAAAATAAATAAATAAATCACTTTTTCAATGTTTTCATTTTTTTCAGCTCCCACATCCTCTTCCCCACAAAGCCATGAAGACCCAATCACTTATTAGTATGATTACTGGAATTTGGAAGCATCAGGCCCTAGGAACTAAAGATGACCAATAGTTGTTAACCAGCAGTCAGAAAAGGCTATCCAGGAGTAGACTTTGCAAGTACAAATCCTATGAATGTTCTCTCCTCATTTGTCTTAAAGAAATTTGTGTTCTGTAGAAATCACCACGTCAGTACAGAACCCTACATTAGATCACAGCAGTAAGTACTCTTACTTTGCAGCTTCTAGATTTCTGAAGGCCTGACTAGATTTCTTGTGATCCCTCTGTGTTCACACAAGTGTCCTATTCATTTGCTAGTCCCTGTCCACAAAGGAATCTCGACAACCCAGAGACCCATATTCACAGACACGAATACCTTGAATATCTTCCTATAGCATGCTTGCATCATTTGCCTGTGCAGTTTTAGGGTTTCAGTAAACTTCACAACAACATCAGAATTTTTCTACATGTACATCATTTAGACCCAAATGAATGGAGCAAGGTTTGAATGAGTTGCAACAGTTCACTGTTCACCTTCTCTGAAAATCTTCTCCTGTGCTTTCTGTCATTCCCTCGTTAAAACAAAAGTGAAATGTGACATGTGTTTGCTCAAGCAAAAGGTACAGCATTTACGATCAAGTTTTTTCTCCTTTTTCCTGTAGTAAAGTGCTGTAAGTGCACTCAACCTATACAGCCTAAATGGGGAACATTTCCAGGTAAGTAATACTGATTCCCACCATCATTTCAAGGGAATAGCAGCATTTAAGAGCACATGCTCATCAGCCGACAAGCACGTTATAACCTCTGTTAAACCTTCATGAGACCAGTTAAAGTACAGCCTTCGCACATCAAACTGAAGAGGCATCTTACCAATGTCATTTCCAGAACAGTAACTGCCATGACTTTCTGCTTCCTCCAGGGATAAGATTTTGAATGATGCAAGAGGTGTTGAGCCCGGTTGAGTTGAAATCATGCCCCGGAACCGAGTCACAGTCCATGTCCGTACATGGTTGTTATCAGCACAAACTAGAAATGAAAAAGATGTACCAACAACATTTACAAGGGATGACAACTTAAACTTCTTTAATATTTTCTATATTACAGTTTCTCTAGTTTTTCTAGATAAGTAAGTGATCTCATCCCCAAGACGAGAATTTAGTCATCTAGCAACACCAAACAATTATTTAATGTACAAGTTGTTGGGAATGTCCTGTTTTCTCTTTAGTTTCATCTCTTCAGAAATTCAGAAAAACTCTTCAAACTCTTCTTTTTTGCATACAAATATGCCCTTTCCTTGTATTGAAGGTTCTGAATGAAAGTAGATCAGTCCCCCGCCATGTCCTGGTTGCTGGACTCTGAGTGAAACAAATTCTCCCAGTGGAAGGAGAGGGTAATGTCTCCCCAGAAGCAACAAACATTTTCCTGAGTGTAAGATAGGGCAGCATAACAAAGACTGGGAGATGGTTGAGAGAAAACAAGACACAGAGAACCCTCTGAAATCATGGGAAAGCTTTTTCTACGTTCCAAGAGGCAATGGTACACACTTTGCTGCAACTTAAAGATTCTGAAAAGTTGCTAAAGCAAGATGAATCCTAAGGGATTTACCCACAGCTGAAGGACTTGGCAGCGATACATCTATTTACAAACCCTTTTATTTCCACAAATGGCAACACTGGAATAAAAGAAGTTAGGTGTTCCAGGTCAAATAAAGCCTAAGCCTTTTGAAATGCTGAAGCCTTTGAGGAACGTTCACTTTAAGAAAGAGGATCTAAGCAAATCAAGCCCTCAAAAATCTGTCTAACTCATTTTTATCACATACGGGAACAAAGAAGTAGTAACACATAGAAAAACTTCAGGTCAGAAATACGGAGTTCCACCAGTGCAGACTCATACATACAAAAAAAATATTACCTGACACAAGGTGTTTCTCTGAGAGCATGATCTTTGTAACAGGACTTCGATGAACTGTGAAAGTCTGAAAGAGCTGAGGCCCAGATCCAACTGTTTCAGGATGCTGCACAATCACTCTCACTGCTCCAGAGCTGGTGCCATATGCTATCTCAATCCAATTGCCACTTACACCTACAGCAAGCAAGAACACAGCTGCTTCTATCTCCAAGTTTCCACAGTAAGGAAGGTACTTATTTTAAACACTCACTCATTATTATTTTGTACTCAGAGAAGATGGTTTTTTACTTTAAAGAGTTTGTTCAGTTCCACACTGCATATTTCTAAACTGTCTTAATAGCAGTCTTCTCTCCCTCATCCTCTCCTTTCCCCTCTGGAGGTGAAGGAAAAGATAAAGTCATTTGAAGATCTTGTTCTACATTCTAGGAGGATATTGTGGCACTTCTCACGGTGACATGGTCAATATGTGCCACATACTGTTTACTTCTGCCTTAGCAGGAGGCAAATGAAAGGACAGCAAGGCAAGAACAGGGAGGACTGTAGCTAAAAAGGTCACTATGATATCAATACAAATATACAATAGTTCTTTCAAGTTCCTTTGTTTTCCCCCTTCACTTAAAAAACAGCTGCTCTGTGATTATAAAAAAGTGCACAGACAACAGCTGAACATGAAAATGTGTTTTAGTGCATTGGTAGTAAGAAGGTTAGGTAAGGCTATGTTTCTGCCCTCCCCAGAATTCAGCACAAAGTATGTAATTGAATACAATCTATAATTTAAGTGTATATCCTGTTTGAAAGCTTTAAAGTTACATTGCACACAAGTGTTAACATACAACACACCACAGGTTATGTGTTAATGTATACTGCAGTATATACATATATGTGATTGCATATGTACCTATTTCATAGAAGCATCTAGGTTAGAAAAGACCTTACAGATCATCGAGTCCAATTGCCAATCTGACCTACCAAACCCCATCACTAAACTACATCCCTCAGCAGACATCCACATGTCTCTTGAATACCTCCGAGGACAAGGACACCACCACTCTCTGATCATCCTGGTCCAATGCTTGGCCACTCTCTCCATGAACAAATTCTTCCTAATATGCAATCTAAACATCTCCCAGCACAGCTTGAGATTGTTTCCTTATGTCCTATCACTTGTCACCTGAGAAAAGAGACCAACACTCTCCTCACTGCAACCTCTTTTAAGGCACTTGTACAGCAATGAGGTCTCCCCTCTATCACCCTTCTAAAGAAAAAATACCCTTAGTTCCCTCGGTTACCCCTTGTAATTTTTGCTTTCTAGTCCTCCACCAACTTCTTTATTCTCCTCTGCATACACTCCAGCAACTCAGTACCCTTCTTACACCGAAGGGCTCAGAAGTGAATCACAATATTTGAGGCACCAGTCACATTCAGAGATCATCATTAACTTGAGGGTGACTAAAGGAAAAAAAAAAACCTTACTGTTTATATGCTAGTGCTACTTTGTCTACGTTTGCCCTTCTAGCAACAACAGAAACCCCAACTGGAAAAAAAGTCTGTAACACTGAATAAACAGTGTTGTTTAAGGAACAACAATACAATACTGACTTGTTTTAGGTGTGAGGTAGACACTGAGCGCTGTTATAGCATCATTGGAGGAATCATGGTACAGTTCTGTCACTAGAAGATCATTGTCTTTCATCCGCAACGGGAACTTCTGCATGTCTGTGGGTAAAAGACATCTGTTTATTCCTCTGAATAGATAGTTGTTAGCTCAACAAAGCTGCTCAGTACCACTATATTTTTCCTCCTTCCTGCTCCCCTTCTTACCTATATAATAGATAGAGCCATTGTTACAGCCCAGCAGCAGAAAAGATCCAGCAGTATCATAGCTTGTGATAGGAACAACATCCTGGACCTATTGTAAAAAGAAGAAATAAATCAAGTCAAAAAGGTAAAAAGTTTTCTGTATCTCTTGGATAAAGAAAAAAAAATTAAAAATGAAGATGCATGGGACATCAGCTTTTATTCCTTACAATTTGCTTTTTTTAGCAAATCCTGTCAAAACCCAGTTTGTCACAGACCACTAGATTTTCTTATAAGAGAAGATTTTGCAAGACATCAACAGCAATTTAAATATTGTTTTCAAGACCAACCTAGCACATCCATCTCAGCTGCAGAAGCAGAGCTAACCTATGCTTATTATCTGTTGTCAGCAATGCTGTCACATAAGAGTTGAAACAGAACTTGCCAGCAAACATAGCAACAGACATGGAAGCCAGCATCAGGTCTGTTTTGCCTTTTGAGATTTGCAAGGCAGTTTTTCAGTTTTTATTGCACCCAAGACTTGTACCTGAAAGATGCAGATCCAGCCACATTACAAGCTTTGTTAATCACATGAACGCTCAGCTGTGTTCTCAGATTCATACAGACTTCCTATTTAACATGCATTCTGCCAAAACGAATAAAGCCAGTGCAGCCAGAAGCATCCAAATGCAAGACAAACACTGTTAAAGCACCATGTATAAATCTATCAAAGAAGAGTCTCTCATTGATAACTCCAGAGATCACTCTTTTTAAATGTTTTCTTTTCATTTCCGGAGGTGCAGGAATTACCTATTCCCTATGCTCATACCCAAAATTTCTTTATTTTATATTCTAATTTCTGGTGGTTTTTGTTATTTTTTTTTTTCCCCCCAAATGTACACACATGAAACTTTTACTCCAAGACTTACCAGGTCCTTTCATCTGACCATCTAAAAGGCTTGCTTGCTACTATCACTAAACATCACTCCATGGTATGCACTTCACACTTGCTTTTAGATTTTTTTAATTCTTTTGACTAAAAAGACATAGATTATTATAATTGATTCAGGGAATCAGACTGAACATACCTGCCAGTGCTGAGTCACAGCATTCCACACTCCTACTTTCCCTGTATGACTTGTAGCCACCAACTGGTTGCCAATGAAGAAGAGAGCATCCACAGGGACTCCAAGACTGAACACTCCTATTCAACCAACAGATGGTTCCATTAAATTAAATGGCAGTATGACATCATGACAATATTTTTGTGTTTGTCTTTTTCTTCATATGAAGTCCAATCAAACAGAAGTCATCTTAAAACCCATTTTAGAAACTAGATATACTGAACAGCCTCCCATTTATTTTCATGTAAACTACAACAGATACAAAAAGCATAGTAACAGAACAAATTCTCTGCTACAAAACACTATTTTACAACCTAGTCACCAGAACTGATGAAAATCCAGACTAGAATGTGTGCGTGGTGGGACACACCAGGTAAGATCATACAGTTCACAGTCTTCACACTGGTATGAGGCCTGGCACCACATTGTTGCAAGAGATTGGCTGTTTTCTCCAGCCTGACTCTGGAAATTCCAGCCTTCATCTTAGTGTCACAAGGTAGCAGTCAGAGTTGATGGTTTGTTTGGGTCCCAGGAAACCCAAAAGGATCATCCCTTCCATATCCCAAAAGACAGTGCATATCAGTTTACCCACAGAGGGCTGCATCTTGACTTTTCCCTTTGATTCACATGCTGCCAACCCATGAACCACCATTTTGATTCCAGCTCAAAGTAGTGACACCATGTCTCACCACCATTAATGAAGCTGTGCAGGAAACTGTCACTTTCAGCCTTATATTGTAAGCCTAATGAGGCTTATAGTACCACTCCTAACCAAGAAACGACCCTCTGTCACACCTCAGCAAGGAACCTCAGGAAACTCAATACATACTTATGTTCTAATTACGATGCTAAACTGTTATCCAAGGCACAGTACAATCATTTGAAGCAGATAAAATTTAGCAGTACAGGCCACGTGAGAAGAGCAATAATAAAAAAATCCACAGAAACAAATAGAATTGATTACTCCAGAGTAGGATGAGGTTCAAGGAAATCAAGGAAGACAGCTTGAAGGGTCTGGAGGAATTTGAAGTGTCAGTCCTGCTTAGGCTCAACAATCTTGAGAACCATCCACAGGGGAGACAATACTATATGTAATGACAGGCTCTTCTCTTAAGGGTCTCTCTCAGTAAGATACTGCTTACAGCAGCAATCCAGCAGCAGTGCCTTACGTAAGTAATATTGAAAGGAACGAATGCTCTCCAGGAGAGCTCTATCACAAAGATGCCAATCCACACAATTTTCTGTGGAAGGTGTTACCAGGTTACAAAGACTATTTTCTTTCACAAGATTATAGCAATGTACTCTAACACAAACAAGGATTGTAAGCATTTGCCACTATAAGAAAGTAAGACAGTTACATTAAATTATTACTACTATTAAATAGAAGTATATATTTAGGTGCTTTAGACCAAGTAGTATGACCTATTATCCAGAAGAGGAACAACACATTCTGATCAATGTTAGTCAGAAGAAAGATTCAACCCTATAGGCACTTACTCTGTCAGGTTTCTCCCTGCCAAGGAGAAACCAAGTGGAACAGTACAGTTTGTTTGGTAAAATTCTTTTTTTTTTTTTTTTGCCATCTTCAGTCATACTTTAAAGATGATCAGGCAATTTCTCGCTTTCATAATGATAACTTAAACTAAGGTCAATATTTCAACTAAAGGCACATGTATGAGAACATAAATTTCACAGAATTGTAGGGGTTAGAAGTGATCTTGGGAGATTACCTAAATCTACCCCTAACACTAAAGGGAGTTCCCTAGAGTGGGTTGCACAGGAAAGGGTTCAGGCAGATTCTGAATATCTCCAGAGGAGACTCCACAATCTCCTGGAGCAGCTTGTTCCTGTGCTCCATCACCTCCAAGTTTTTCCCCATATTCAGATAGAACCTCTCATGTTTCAGTTTGTGCCCACTGACCCTTGTCCTATTGCTGGGCATCACCAAAGGAGCCTGACCCCATCTTCCCTCCCTTCAGATATTTGCACTGTTAAGCTCCCCAGTCTCAGTCTTTTTCTCTCCACGCTGAACAGTTTCAGATACCTCAGAATTTCATCTGAAGAGATGCGCCAGGTCCCTAATCATCACTGTGGCCCCCTACCTGACTCTCTCCAGTAGCTCCCTGTCTGTCTTGGAGGAGTCCAGAACTGCTCCCCCTCCAGATGGGGCCCCACCAGTGCAGAGGGGGAGGATAACCTCTTTCAACCCACAGGACACGCTCTTCTTAATGAGTTCCAGGATACAGTTGGCCTTCTTGGCCACAAGGGCACAGTGCTGGCTCATAGTCAATTAATTTAGTCATTTTCATCTCATTGAAAATGAAATTCTCATTATTTGAACTATGAAGATGCATTTAAATCAAATTATTTGAGCAGTTTCAGAGAACTGTTCATATACAGAGACTGACATCATGCTTTGTTAACAAAATCCATCTGCAGAAAAAGCACTGGAATGGCAGTGACAGTTCAAACACCAGTATTATGCTAAAGGAAATCTCTAACATTATTTCCTTCACTGCCTCCCAAACTTGTCCTGTATTTGAACAGTGGTTCATACAAGTCACCAGATCAATACCAAGGAACATTTACTTCTAAAAGATCTCTTCTTGCTGTTTCAAACCCTCCCTAACTGTGTGTCCTTCAGCATCAGTGAGTTGAACCAGAAATTCCTGTATGCTTAGGTCAGTACAGAGTACGTGCTCCTTACCTAGATATCAAGTTATATAAAGAACTAATTGTCATCTTCTAACCATCATTTATTAACTATATTTAACAGAGACCTGAAATCTTTTCATCATCTCTGTCTAAAAAATATGACTTTAATAATTCAAAGGCAAGAAAAGAGCAGAATCCCTCAGTATCTAGCTTCCCACCTCAATAGCTTTATTCCCTTATGCTGTGGCCTATATTCAACTGCAAGTCCTCTAAGAAGTTTACCTCTGGTTTGGATCTCCACACTAAAACCCAAACTGAACAGTAAGAAAGTCAGTAACCATTCAGTAAGCAGATTACTTGGTATTCATGTTTTGATTTTTTAGAAAAGACTCCTCTAGCATAACAAAAAATAAAGTTAATGACCATGCTCTAACAGGAGGCTTGATTTGTCAGTTTTTGAAAATACATAGCTGAAAATAAGTTTGCAAACTACATTCTGGTTAAACATAAAAACAAACAAGCAATTACCAATTTCACTGCCGCTACCACCATCCTGAATGCTCCACAAGATTATGCTACTCTCTGAGGCAACTGCAACCATCTTATCCTTGTCTCCATGAGGTCCTCCAACCACCTTCGCGTTGAGAGCCACACGTTCAATTGTCCAGTCCAGATAGGGACTCGTGAACACCTGCTGCCACCCAGATGATTCTTTGATTCTGAAAGAGCAAAGGTAACAGAGAGAAGAGGTTAAACAACTCTGTCTAAACCTGACCCAATGTGGATGATGCAGGCTTACAGGTTAAGCTACAAAACAACAATTAAAATTCCAGTTAAGCACTATACAAGAACTGCATTTTCCTTAAATCTGATAACATGTATTATTTCACCATTTTGTAGCTACTAGAACCCTAAGCTGGTGCTTTCCTCATATTAGCACATCTAACACATAAGTTAAAAGACCAAGCCACAAGCTTAGTCAGTTCAAATATCAGAGAATAAATTTGAGCATAAAGTAGTTTGAAGAACCTCATTGATTTCCAGTGGCAAATGAAACCGATGTCATGCAAGATACTCAATTATGCCTTGGCATAAAACTGTACTATTCAGTCACACTTTGTGCTTATGATATATGGTAAAAAATAAAAGCTATACAATAAGCTTTATTTTCAGAAAAATCATTTGCCCAGTCATCTTAAAAGCTGATGATCCCAAAAGAGTACAACTTACAGATTTAATTTTAGGTAATTATCTTGATACTTTCCAGCTGAACTAGAGCATGCTGAATCTCAGCATTCAAATTATATAAAGGTTAGCATCTCTAATTACTTGACTATAGTTTCACTTTTAAGGCTGCACCCTGCCCAGTACATAAATTGTACTGCAGCAACTTATGTTCTT
>VXAB01006467.1:550672-603502 GCA_013399175.1 Odontophorus gujanensis
TTTTTTTTTTTTTTTTTTTTTTTTTTACAATGCACTACGCTTTGCTGCAACCTTTTATTAACTATACAATAACATCTGTTACAAACAGCCTAGAAGAAATTTACAAGAACTAAATATGTGATTGCATTTCTTAGAGCATAAAGTTTTACTGTCCAGTCCACTACAAATTATGACTTACTGTAGAACGGATTCTGGCTAGAACTCAGTTGTTCCCCTTACATTAAAATAGTTCTGACATGAATCTTGAAAATTATATCATTCAACTGCAACATAGTAGTATAAGCAATCTGTATTTAAATCTGTACTTAAATTTGAGGGTAGAGGTAAAAAGCTTTGAGTGTAAACAGCAGATACTCATATTTGAATTTGCCTGGACTTCTCTAAGCCCTAAGAAACTGACAGGTACTCAGCTATACCAGAAAGGGGAAAAACTGCTACAAAAAGCTGTACAGGAACAGAAAGGAAGAAGAAAGATATCTCCATGATATTGCTAGAGTTCCATCAAGTTCCAGAGGAAAAACCAGTCCATCTGGACAAGACTTAACTACAAGAAATAGCAGCATTTCAAACTTCGAACCTCACTATGACAGCAGTGATGAATTCTTATTAGCAAGAGTTCTATCATCCACTGAAGAGATGCCATTTCAAATGAAGGCTACTGAAACTGTCCTCAAACCCATGCAATGGGAAGAAACTTTAAAACATGCTTTAAAACTAGTACCATTTGCCATGAGTCAGTTCCTACAAGATTTTGCAGTGACATCACAAATTCTACTGAGTCAGAATGGCAAATCATATTTACAAAATCACACTGAATATACAAGATTTACTGTCATTTCAGGGTAGACTAATTTGCTACAACATAGCAAAGCAAGAAGGTTATTATATTTCTGTTACATGTCTGACAAGTAACAAAATTCATACCTGTAGCAAACAGCAAAATGAGCATAGGCAGCTACTATCCAATTGTGGTGGCCAGCTACTATTAGAACTTTCCGTGGGTCCACGGGAAATCCTGAAAACACCAAGAAGGTAAAGTCAGTCATGTGACAGAACTAGGGAGGAGATGAGCAGAGACATCTAGAACAGGATAGGATTCACTACAAGGATATTCAAAAGAAACTTTGATAATTAAGTTCCAAGAAATATTTCAGTCATTCTAGTTGTTGATACCCCTCACAATTCTTACAACTACCAGAGTTCTTCCCAAGAAGGAAGACATGTAATCTCAGCATCCACAATTAAAAGTGTTCATTAAGTACAAAGAGACAGATATATGGCCCAATTTCCTTGAAAACAGCCTTAAAGCTTGATAAACGGGAAAAAAAATTGGGGATTGTAACCAAATAAGAAACAATGCCCTCTTTTGTAAAGGTTCCACCTAAACAGCTGATGCAACCCTGTATCAGTTACAGACTGGTGAAATTTACAGTATCTTGGAATACCAGTAACTCCTATTTCTGATATGTAACTGAATTAAGTTTGGCAGAATCACTGAAAACAATTATTATGCTGTTTCCCTGAGTTAGCTCTCAGCCTTCATACAACACTACAGAGAAAAGGCCTAAAGACCACATCTTCTATCTCCCTTTTCCCAAGACTGCCCTCTTCCAAATTTGCAGCAACTAAAGAAGAGGCTTACTTTAATATTACTCGTGTTTACATTCAACCTTTACCATACTCAAGATCTCCCTAACACTGCGACAATTGTCATATTTCTGTTATAACTGTGTAAATTCTAAGAACATAATTCTGTTTATGAAGCCAACAGCTGGAAAATAATTCAATCCTACCTTGGTTACAGTTTTTAAATATTTTATATGAAAAATACTCAATGTAGTCAAACTACTATATTTACACTAAAGACTCCTGACTCCTGCAGGGAGAGAGATACCAGGAAAAAGAAATGAGGGCAAGAGCAAGAAGGAGATACACAGTTCAAAAAAAAAGACAAAAGTGACACTGGCCTGTCAGTATTTTCACGTGACTTCCAGTACAGCATAAGGCATTTACAGTCACACTAAGACCGCATGAAGAACTTTGATTTGCCTTCCTTCTCAGTCTAGTGCCTTGACTGTGCAACAATGAGCCTTAAATACTGCACAGGGAGGAGTGTTTAAGTAACTGTTCAACAATTTAAGATCAGGCAAACAAACAAAAGACCAAACCAAAAATAGCCACACAGATCTCATCAGAAAATAAAACTTTTTTTGCAGTTTGCTTTAGTTCTGTGATATCCCTCACCTAGCCTGACTGTACCTTCTCCAGTACCAGCAAACGTAGGTTGGACACCACCTCCGTGAATATCATTCTCAGAGCAGTTTTGACCAGTTCTAATATCAGTTGGTGGCCCAGCAGTATTATTTATTTTGCGACTGGGAATGCCTGTAAAAGAGAAGAGATGTTTCGTCCCATTCCATAAATTTCAGCAATATAGCATATTTGTTTTCAAAATACAGAATTAATATTTGTTTAATATTAATCCAAAGTCTAATCAATCACCTGTAAGAACTAGGCCATATCCCAACACTGAAATAGAACATTTCTGCTCTCTACTTAGATGCTCACAAGCATTTCAAAAACTATCTTCAGAAAATGTGAACAAAACTTCTGGCCCAGTCTTCAGGTTAACAGAAGAAATCTGTTTACCTCTACAGAGAAGTAGAAATCTAAAATGTACAAATCATTAAGGGAAGCTCATTTGTCATCTACTGACATAGGGCATATAAAATAACTGCATTAGCAGAAAGAAAAGAGCATTTTCCACCAATAACAATTAACCAAAGCGTACTTGAAGAACCACTACTCTGGCCAACTACCAAACAGAGTTTGTTTAGTACTAACATGGCACCCTCCCATCAGTACTCTAAATTTGTCATTTCATATAGCATACAATATGTCTTACTTTTCAGCCAGAACTGTGTTCAGTTCAACCACTCAGCTTTAACCTTTCCATAGGAAAGCCCTTTCTGGACAGTTTAATTGCTAACTGCCCCCACATACAGCTGCAATAAGCAGCTCAACATAACACCAAAAAGAAAAAATACCTGGAGGAGGCAGGTAGCCATGAAACAAGACACTGCCACACGATGAGCGTTCCAGTTCTTCACACAGAAGCAGTCTCCTGACTGAGGGAGAGAAAAATACAACATGATCATAGATTTCACTTCCCAGGAAACATGACATAATTTCAAATAACCTTCTGTATCAGTAAGTTTCAAAACCTACACAGTTGCAACTACCAAGGATTTGTAATTGATTCAAAGATGAAATGACCTCACAAAAAAAATAAAGTTAAATTAAATTACCTAAAGGAGTGATTCCATAGAATTCAGCTTCATGTCTGAGAACATTAATACTCACCCCCCTAACAAAAAACAAAAGAAACAACATAGGTCATACTAAGATAACACCTTTGAAACACTGCAATGTGATAGAAAGCACAGCAATAACAGCAGGGTAGCAAATTCCTAGGCTGCAGGAAGTGAGAATAAAGTGAGAATAAAGTGAGAATAAGCCCAAATGCAGTAGCCAAAGACAGAAACAAAGGAAAAAAAAAATCTGCTTACCCCTAAGGAAGGACTCAGGTAGGCAAGGATCTCTACAAAGATACCCTTGCCTCCACTTCCAACCCTTAAATTAGGTCTGGGAAGGGGTGGATCTTGGCTCCACCAGGTGCAGCCACTCGGGTACATTGCATGCACCTGAGCTCCCCTGGGCTGGCCCTGCCTTCCCACCAGCTGCTCAATCACTGCTTCAAGCCATGACTGAGCATTTCCACTACAACGTTGAATAAAAATTATCTGCATACAACTAAAGTTAAGATAGTGAGAATGCAAAGCTGTCTGACAGTTTTGACAGAATCACCAGCAAATACATTTTACGTGTTTGAAATCTCTTTGAGATTTCAATGTGATCTTAACCCTAATGGTCTTTCATAAGGACAGAGAAATAGAGGCACTGCCAGAAGTGGTCTAAACTATAAGAAGCTGCTAACAAAAAAATAACACTACTGTGTCTTCCTCTAACATGTTACATACTCACACATACCCCCACTGTAGACAAGGGCCCAGGTTTACAAGGAAGCTGAGTCTATTACTAGACATCCAGCTGAGTAAGGCTGTTTTTCGTATGGAATTGTTCAATTTCAGATGCATATGAGCCAATTAATTTTTAGTTAAAATAATTATAATCTCTTACCTTAAGTCTAACTCCTTTGTGCGAAGAAAATTTAAAATGGGTGCAAACGCTGTTGGATCTCTATCAATAAATATCTGTAAGGAAATATTGTTGTACTTTTAGCATTATTATGGAGCAACTGTCAACATGCCTTCTTGTGATAGGTGTGGGAAAGATGAGTTGAAGATGGTGCAGTCAACACACACAATCCAAAGTTTCTGGACAACATCTCTATTCTCATCATTTTTCTATCTTGCACTAATTCAAGGTTCTTTAAGACATATATACAAACACTGATGGCAGTTTAAAAAAGTAAAAAAAAAAAAACAAACACAAAAAACTAACCCCACCAAAACACCCACAAGCCTATTAAGTTTTAGAGACTTCAAAACATCAGTGGGTACTCAGACCTTATAACATGTTCAAAATTCAGTAAATGTAATAAAATCTGAAGATTTAGAGTGCTTTTACAGCAACTACCTCTACGCTTGTAGAAAAGTACTTGTGTGTGTTACCATTCAACAACATTGTTGCAACTAGTTTTCAATTTAAGAATAACACGTACACAAAAGGCCATTTTGCCACCTTTGCCAACCAAAGCTATAATTCCAGGTCAAGATTGTTCAGCTACCTATGCAACAGCTACCTAAGGAAAATTATCCATCTCCCTGTAATACAGCAGTTAGCAGGTCTTCAGTTGAAAATAAATAAATAAATACTGCTGCTGTTTTTGCACTGTATGTGCAATGCAGAATGAACATAAAACCACACACACTGCTCCTGTTTCATTTATCTCTGAATGAAGATTAGAACCAAGAAATCCAGAGATGTCACCAATTTTCCTAAAAATTGGGCAACATGATACACAAATAGTTACACCTACACAATCTTACTCTGTCCTAGTCAGGATGAACAGGAAGGAAGAAAATGCTGTTTTTTGATATTTTAAATCTTCACCAGATGTTACCAGAACAAATACTCCCTGTCATTCTCCCATACAATAGCACAAACATTGCAGTAAGCAGGCTTTGAAATTATAAAAGAGGTGATGGCAGACTTTGTATTGAAGCTCTGCTCTTTGTAACAAAAGACAAGCAAAACACATGATGATATTTACAAGGGATTCCAAGTCCCCTACTGTCCTCCTACTCAAATGACCAAGAAAATGCTGTAAAATACTGAAACAAGTTTTTAAAAATATATGAATGTGAATGCTTTTTATTACTGTTTATTACTCACAGCACCAGTTTCATCCTTCAGTGTTGAAATTCTTCCACTCAGCAAACTAAAATAAAGGAAATCACTGTTAGATGTAACCAAGGACATACTAATGTGAATGCAACGTAAGTTTAACCTGAGTTTGCTCTATTTATGTGGTTTAGGTTGCATTTTGTTAAAACAGTGTAGCTGAGCTAACAAAAAACTGCCTAGGTAAGGGAAAACACTGGGAGGGAGGGTGATGAGACCACACAGAGCGTTTTCCTTGAGCAAAGGAACTGTGCATGCACACCTAAGGAAAGGCTAAAACTGGCACAGCCACTTCTCAGATTCCTACAGAGAACAAACACAAGCCTGAAAGGATGACAAACTTTTCTGAGGCACCCAGAGGGTTGTGAAGTTTGTTACAACCAAGGAAATCAGTAAAAGCAGCTGAAAAGGAAAAATAAACAATCCATTCTGCACATGGTTACTGCGCAGGAATGGGATGGATGAGTTTTTATGCTCTTTTACTTTAAACTCTCCCATCAGATGAAAGTCTTCTTGTTCCAAATTAGTAGAAAAGACCATCAAACCTCATTTTAGAGAAAAAAAAAGAAAAAAAAGCAAACTCACTAACATCCCAACTGACACTGGATGGCAATTAGCTCAGAGATTTTTCAGTCCTGGAGGACATCCAGGTAACCTCCTTTGATTCTACTACATTTAGCATAGAAAGACTAAGTGAATAACAAAGGACTCCTTTCCTGTGCCTCTCTTCCCACACCTCTGAAAAGATGACATCTCTGTGGCTCTCCATTTATCTGAATGTTTCTAACAGAAGCAAGTAATGCTGCCTGTCCCCCCCAGATGCCGGGCTTCTATTTTGAAGGAAGTCTACAGTATAAAAATCTAATGCAAGAAAGCAAAGCTGCAAGACTTAGGGTTTTTTTTAATGTGTTCAGAATTAATTGGGATGGTAGACATACAGTAAATACAGCAGAGAATCACTAGAGTACAAACAGTAAGCAGCACAACCTATACAAGTAGTCATAGCAGCGAGTTCAAAGGTTAGCAACAAGATACTCAATAATCCTATGGATCCTGCAGCACAAGACAAAATTTTACTTGGCTTGGGGAACAGCAATAATTCAAGAAACATTAAAGATAGTGCTATTATGTATGGTCAATGAAATCACAAGTGGCATTACAACAATGGAGTCAGTCACACCTCCCTTTCCTGCAGAACTGTACTCATATTTCCAACACAGTCCATCTACAGAGTGACAACTCTCCAGCACAAGTGAGCTGCCACAGCATCATTCGAGATGGAAGACGCATTTTGGGCACCAGCTTATTTCAGATTAACTCATCCTATTACTTGAGATTGGAAAAAAAGCAGTAAGAAATAAAAACATATTTACGGCAAAAATTAGCTATAATAGATACCTGGAAAAAAAGGAGTCTGGAATCCACATCAGTGTTTGTCTTGAAGTGCTGAACCTAGGAGATCACAGTTACAAGTTAAGAATCAGACATAAAACTGGAAGAATTCTACTTTGCCAAATTCTTTGACATGTCTGACAAAGCTGATATGAATTAAGTGGTGATCTCAAACTTCTGAAACATGCCTACACAAAGAGGTTGCAGTTTCTTTGCACAGACTGTCTCTGAATGCTCCTGCTTCGTGCTTAGAGGCTCAAGAGCAACATTTCCTATGTTTGTAACACACTGCCCCAAACATTCTTTGGTTCTCATACTTTGTCAACATCAATGCTTTAAAAATAAACCAACGAAGTCACAGATGTGCACACACAAACTCATACAAAAAGCCAGAAAGTAAGCATATCAACAGTGCACCACATTTGCCATTAGCTGCATGTTAACCTCATTTAGGAGTCAAAGAGTGCGAAAGACTACAGTAAGATTCAATGTTTTACAGTAACAAGTTAATATTTTACAGTTTTAATTATCTGTAGCTTTGCTCCTTCGGCCCTCTTAGAAACCCACAGTGCCATGTTAGTAGTCAAAAGTGAGAAAATATTTATACTGAATTATAACAATATTACAAAATAATAAAAATTACAGCGTCACTTATGCCAGACAGTATTTTACATAATAAATACCTACAAATTTCTTATATATATATATATATTTTTTTTTATTTAACACGAAGAAAGACAACTGGACTGGCAGCTTAGAAAATGAATTAATGCTCAGCATCATCTATCTGGTTGTCCACAGCCTCTTAGCAGTACTACTACTAAGAAACCTTGGGTGGTGCCATTGATAATGGGAATTTAACAAGGAGTTGCAAAGATCGAATTCCACAACTTTCTTTACAGTGCAGGAATTTATTACGAAAGATTTTTAGAATACAAGCACTTAAACACAATTTATACACTTTTCACTGCCATTATTTTCCTGTTTTCTTGGGAAAAAGTAAACAAAAAGCATTACTTTACATTGTTTAAGAGTCAGAAGTGTAAATACTATGAGGAACTGGCACCTATTCTGCACAGAACACGGACTGTGTAGCCCCTCACTGTAAGCATTACAATGACAAATCTGTTTTTAACAGAAAACCTACAGTATCAGTGTTCTAAGCACAAACACAAACATCTTTTCTACAAAAGAAGAATCAAAACAGTTTGCTATTTAAACAGAGACTTCTGAGCATAGTTTCTCATTGCAGACTCTCTAGGGAGCAGTTTTTATCACAGTAACATTGCCTGTCTCTATTTCCAGTGTAGGGTACAATTCATTTAACCATATTATAGTATGTACATAACTGAAAGTAACCCATGATTCATTTAACTGTGTATGTCCATAATGGAAAGCAATTCGCTGCATCAATTACATCCAGAATTAAACCAGACACCACTTGTGTCAAAAAGGACAGATGCAACACCCCCCAGTAAACCCTCTTAAAGGCCTTCACAAACTGAAGACTTAACTGTCTGACACTTTAAAACTTTCAGTTATTTTTGTGTTTGGGGTGGGGAGGAATCACAAAACAATAGGACACAAAGACTTACAGTTTCCCAGGAAAGCACATACAGGAAAAAATAGTATAGAGAACAGTATGGAAAATATACTAGAAACATAGCTAGCTAGTATTTTCTATGACACTCAGTGAGAAACACTAAGTTAATTCTGAAGCAATAAGGAAAACCAATGTGACCATAAAAACATTCTGGATTGCTGAACAAAGAAAAGGGAAATTAGGTAAACTGTGCAATATCCTCCAATAATCTGAAGCACATGGCAGCCTACTGTTATCTCAAAGAATAACACAGGCAATTCGAAACAGACACATTTAGCTGTCCAATGTAATGCAGCCATTTTCATAGTGTATTGCACTTGTAGAGTTAATAAGTGAAGGGAGGCAAAGGGTCAGAGAAATCATCAAACTTTTTACATTAATTTCCGTGATTGCTAACTTGCAAGAGGCTTGCACTCCTGGCTAATGAATCCACATAAGCCGAGACCACAGCTGTTGGAGCAGCCACGTGCAGCAGAGAGGTTCTGGCATTCCCTGAGCAGGGGGAATCACACATCAAAACACAGGAACTCTGCTCAGCTGGGTCTCTGCACTAGATCACCCACATCAGACAGCTTTCCAAAGAAAAATAAGAGTCTCAGGTTTCTAATACAGACTACAGGAATCAGTGAAGAGGAAAGAAGAAATGTGTACTCTGCTCCTGTACCCTCCAGATCATCAACCCTTACACAGAAAGTTGTTACAACGGCCTACTGTCTACCTTTTGACAGGTAAATGCCTACATATACATTTCCTGCTGCTTAAATCCAGAAGGTACTTGTTATAGAATCTAGAACTCTTCAATTAAAAAATGAAATATGTATATTTGTAAGTAAGAACAATTTAAAAGTATGAGACCGAAGCGTCTTTGTGATTCCACTTGTGATTAAAAACAATGAACTGGCCTATAATTCCAGTGACTGAGTTCAATGAAGTACCTTATTCAGCGTAACTTGAAACCTGGTCCAAACCAGCATCAAAGTTATCCTGACAGCATCACAACAGATGAGTTTTGCCTCACTAACTCACAAGCAGCTTCTTGTGGCAGAACCAGGATCTGAGTGTCTTATGACAGCAAAAGAACTCTGCACCCTCCTCTAGGAAAGGCTTCAGCACGTTAGTTAAAGAGCAAGTCTGTCTTCAGAGTAACGTAATGGTGTTATACTTAAGATGTAATTCCTACTGATTAGAGCCGGTTTTACACTGCGTGTAGACTCGGAAAGCCATGTTCCTTCAGCTCCCACCGCCTCCCATAATCCACACGATGTCATGCCTACGCATTCTGACAGGAACACTTGCACCATTTATCACTCCGATTTACGTTTACGTTTTACAACTCAGCCATCCATTCGCGGCCATACCGCGTCAGTCCGCTCTCCCCGAGCCGCCCCCAAGCCCCCTTGCNGGATCCTCGGGGTCGGGGCGCGGCCGAGGAGCGGGAGGCGGCGGCGGCGGATGGGGCGGCGGCCCCGCGCAGGGCGCTGAGCCCAGGGCAGGCACCGCGTCCGCCCGGCTTCGGCCTCCGGGCTTCCCGGCGCTCAGGCCCCGCCAGGCCGCGCCGCCTCCCCGGGCCGAGCGGGACGAGCCATGGCAACGCGGCGGCGCTCGGGGAGGGGTCGGGGCGGGACGAACCGATCGCGGAACCGGGCAGGGGACGGAGAGGCGGAGATCGCCGCGCTGGCTGGGCGCCGTGCAGGTGAGCGCTGCAGCCCAGCCCGGCCCTGCCTTGCCTTTCCCCGCTAGCCCGCCCCGGCTGCGGCGTCACGGTCAGAGGGGAAGGAGCGGCGAAGGCGGAATTCTTGGCTTCAGTGTTTAACAACAAACAGGCGGACACGAAAATAATAAAAAAGTAAAAGGCGCAGAAACACGAAATAAACCCCTTGAAAGCACGCTGGGACGGCGAGAGCGGCCCTCGTTGATCGAGTTCTGCCCTTAAAGGGGACAGCAAAGGCTGCAGGGCAATTTGAGGAAGGAATCTTTCTCAGCAAACGGAGGAAATTTGGGGAAGAAATAAGAGGTGGTGTGGTTAGCAGAGGAAGCAATAAAGTTGTGGTTTAAAGCTGTGAGGGTGAGCTTCGTTAATTAATTCCTACGCTCAAACACCAAGTTTCTATATGAGCTGGTGAAATTTGTCAGGAGATTGAAAACAAGCTGCAAGAATCCACCCCCTATTTATATTATTATTTTTTTCTCTACAAGGATGGGGATAGATTTGAAGCCTGCTTAAAAACAGCATCTTAGAAAAGCTATGAGTGGGACATGAGTGGAAGGGAAAAATAAAAAGCAGGAGTTACCACACCCTGAGTCTTCTATATGCTAGTCACTACAGCTGTAGGTCTGGTTTCCTCTTAGGTTTAAAGTACAGCCAGTCTTCACATTCCTGGGCGTGTAAGGCTTGCATCTCTGTCCTCAGTGTTTGCCATGGCCCATTTTGTGTGGCTGACAAAAAGATTGCTTTTCTGTGTGCCTAATTCAATCATGTTTTATAGGGAATCCAATAGCTCAGGTAACCAGGGCCTATAAATTGCACTGCGGCTGGCAACATCTTTAAGAAATGGCACTGTAAACATTGCTTGTATAAATCCTTCTGTGGACCAGCTTGCCCAGATCACTTCGGAAAAAATGACTTAGGTTCCTAAATAAAGTTCTCCTCACAGAGCATAAACACCATTAAATTAAGCCCCTTCTTAAATAAAGCAAGACACAGCTGGCATTTGTCATTCAATTAATGACATTCAATCCAGGAATAAGTAATAGAAGAAAATCATCTGTGCAATTATGCATTCTCTGTCAGCTGCAGTCCTCAAGCACTTCCACTAGATGCCTCTATTGTTTTTAAAGTAAGATGCCAAAAAGTAATTCCTGCTCATCCTAATCTTTTAAGGCATATTTTCAAGACAGTGCCTCCTGATGGTATAATTATAATACATTATTTGCAATCCCTCCAGAAAAATCCCAAGCTCATTTCAAAGCACACATCATATAAGCATTATGCAATATTAATATGCAAAGCAGCTTCATGTTGCTATTTTCTGTGATCTTTTTAATTAATCGCCAAAAAGTTCCCCCAATATTTTTATCTGTCAAGAAATGGACACATCAAAATTAAATATACATGCTTTTGTATAATTATTGGACAGTTTAGGAATATGAAGGAGGCCCATGCAATGAATTATTAGCTATGCAGAAGTGCATCCAGAGATACAAGTTTGGCTTTGTAATTTGGTCTCTTTAACTACAGTCATTCAAGCTAAGAGTACACAGAAGACTTTGTAACTACTTTTATCCACTTAGTTGTGAGTAAAGTTTTCTTGGGGAGCATCCTGTTTTCTGGCCATAAAACTAATTATCCTATTCACAAGAAAGCAAATTCTGCTGTATATATTGTCTAGTTATAGACTATACAGAGTCTAGTTGGAGGCCTATTACTAGCAGCGTTTCCCAGGGTGTTGTGCTGGGTCTGGTCTTGTTTAATATCTTCATCAGTGTCTTGGATGAAGAGATAGAGTACACCCTCAGGAAGTATGCTGATGATACGAAGTTGGGAGGAGTGGCTGACACACCAGAATGTCATGTTGCTGTTCAGTGAGACCTGGACAGACTGGAGAGCTGGATGGAGAGGAACATTATGAGGTTTGACAAAGGCAAGTGCACAGTCCTACACCTGGGGAGGTGAATCAGTGCAAGTTAGGGGCTGACCTAGGCGTTCTGGTGAAAAACAGGTTGGCCATGAGCCAGCAGTGTGCCCCTGTGGCAAAGATGGACCAATGGTACCCTGGGGGGCATTGAAAGGAGCCTGGCCAGCAGGTCAAGGGAGGTGGTCCTCCCCTTCAATGGTGCCCTGGTGAGGAGGTCAAATCTGTAGTACTGTGTCCAGTTCTTGTCTCTCCAGTTTTAGAAAGACAGGGAACTTCTAGAGCGTTCAATGTAGAGCTACAGAGATGATTGGGGGCCTGGAGAGTCTCCCTTAGTAGGGCAGCTGAGAGACCTGGGACTGTTCAGCCTGGAGAAGAATGAGAGGGAGGTTTATCAAAGCTTATAAATATCTACTGGGCAGGAGTCAAGTGGATGGGACCGGCTCTTTTCACCCAGCAACAGAACAAAGGACAGTGGACACAATCTGGAGCACAGGATTCATATGAACATGATGACAGGCTTCTTTACTTTGAGCACTAGAACAGGCTGCCCAGAGAAGCTGTGGAGTCTACTGTGGAGAGATTCAAAATCCACCTGACTGCATTCCTGTGTAATCTACTCTAGGGAACCTGCTTTAGCAGTGGGGTTCGACTAGATGATCTGCAGAGGCCCCTTTCAACCCCTACAATTTTGTGATTGCTGGTATTATGCAGTAATAATAACAGAATAAGAATTTTCTACCATCTGCTCTAAAAGGAGAAACCTTGGAGTCTACCCAATATAGCCACTCTGGGAAACGCTACTATGAGTCACCACAAACAATAGTTGATGTATGCTCCGTTTCTCCCCAGCTTTGCTTAAAATTACTTAGCTCAAAGGGTCTAAATTGTGAAGGTATTTTCTTAATGACTATGATTCAATAAAGAGTAGTAGAATAACTTTAAATAGGCCACAGGGGAGAGAGGAAGCTCAGGAGATCAGATGGAATATGTGTTTCTTCTTTCCTGAACACATGGTTGCTGCTTGCAAGCAGGGAAACAACCTTCCTTTTCACAGTTCCAGCTGCAGTGCTACATGGTGGGTGGCTACCAGGGATGTTCCAGATAAAAGGAATGTTGGCAGAAATTTCTATCCTCTTATTCTCACTCTTAGAATAGAATGAAAAGAATAAAACATAGATCTGGGATAATGTTTGAAGCTGCATACTAGAGGAGGAAGAGAGATTCTACAGCATCCTGCAATATATATATATATATGTATGTATACATATGTCCAAGTCTGCTGACACCTTGGAAAATTCTTAGCATTCCTTTTTGGATATTAAGATGTAACAAGCTTCATGCCTGACAGCTCTTGGGCGGATGACTGTTACACTCTACAATAGCAATTGTTATCAGTTACAATGTATAGGATATCTGCTACAGCGTACCACTGAGTTTTGCTCCCCAAAGGGCTGTCAGGGTTTCATGCCACAGAACAGCTTTTCTTTCAAAACTTCTTCAGTTGCTTTTGTTTGTGTTTGTTTTCCCCTGTTAAATTTAAATAGAAATAACAATGTTTTTCCAAATCTACCTTTTTCTAACAGTCCCTTCTCTACCCAGTACTGTAGAAAATTTTTGTATGAAAATAGATGTTAAAATAATCACAACTATACAATTTTCTGCATATTCTGTTAGGACTGGGTGAGACAAGAGACAGCATAAGGCCTGCAAGGCTCAGCACAAAAGAGACATGGAGCTATTGGAGTGGGTCCAGAGGAGGGTTACGAAGATGCTCAGAAGGAGCTGAAATGCTTCTTCTATGAAGAAAGGAGCGAGCAGGGCTTGCTCATCCTAGAGAAGAGAAGACCCCAGGGAAGCTTCATCATGGTCTTCCAGTATTTAAAGGGATCTTATAAATAGGAGGGAGACTGACATTTTACACGGTCTGATAGTGATAGGACAAGGGAGAATGGTTTTAAAATAAAAGAGGAGAGATTTATATTAGACAATAGTTGGAATTTTTTTACTCCAAGAAAGTTGAGGTGCTGGCACAAGCTGGCCAGAGAAACTGTGGGTTTTCCATCCCTGGAGGCACACCAGGCCAGGGTGGATGGGGCTCTGGGCAGCTTGAGCCGGTGGGTGGCAGCGCTGCCCATGGCAAGGGTTTGGAACTGGGTGGACTTTAAAGTCCTTCCAATCCAAGCCCTTCCATGATTCTATGAAGTACAGTAAAGGAGTACCTGTTATTTTAGTAGTATCTCAAGTGTCCACAGCGTGGAGCTGTTTGCTAGCACATGTCCGTTGAACAAGCCTAGGACCTCTTTCCAATCAGGAGCCGTTGAAGAACGTCACTGCTGCAGACTCCAATTTGATTTGTAAATCAAGTCTTGAGTTTGTGTCTAATGATACTCGGTATGCTTTAGTGTTCATCATTTAAGTCATTCAGCTAAAGTTATCTTCAATGCTGCGTCTATTTGTGAACTGTACACAACTGGCAATTGCCTATCTTCGCTAAGACTATCCTAATCAAACAGGCTTAGACTCCAGTGAGTTAGCACAGCTTCATTTCAGTTGGATTGCTGTGTAAGAAGGTATCACTGCATGGCAGGATGAAGGTCGCTTAAGTTGGTACATATACTGCCATGCTGGAAATAAAAGGCAGAGGTTGTATCAGACAGTTACATGAAATATTAACTCATTTATATCTTTCATTTGTTCATCAAAGACTGCTGGTCATCAAAGTGAGTCTAAGAGCCATAGGATTGCAGAGCATGAATATTAGAAAAAACTTTCTTAAAGAAAGGTGAGGACAGAACACAAATTCTAAAAGAAATGTTAAGAATTTTTATATGCTCAGTTGTTTGATTCTCTTTATGGACATTTTGATATTTTCTCAGCCCATCAGCATTACTTAATATTTAATGTTAATTAATTTAATGATTGTTTACATGGGTTAATATTGATAGGACAAGGGGGAATGGTTTTAAACTAAGACAGAGGAGATTTAGGTTAGCTGTTAGGAGGAAGTTTTTCATTCTCAGGGTGGTGATGCTCTGGAACAGGGATACTAAGTTGAACAACTTAAGCAACATATTTAACTCGATAGCACTTTTGAGGGAATGTTCAGTGGTGAGCTTAGTAGATTTACATCTCCCTGCTAGAACAGACCTCTTTAAAAAGGCAAGTTAAGCCATGATTATGGCTGTTTTACCTTAAGCAGTTAGAGCTGTTGTTAGAGCAGAATAATGCTGCCAGAGCACAGTAGTAAATATGGCAGTGCATTTTAAGAATGGCTTTTAGTCTTCATACCAAAAGGAAGCAGCTTCATTTGGTAGCGGGTACTTTCCCTACCCATACCCTCACGCTGTGCATGTACTACCTGTATTTTAGATCCTTTGAGCTTGAAAAGTAAGGTTTAATTCATGTTGAGTCAAGCAAATCCTTCCATACAAATAACTACTGGATATGGCTTATTCTGTAGCACGCAATGCATGTACAGTATCTTCAGTTGCTTCTTGCAATGTCTATCTTCAGCCATTCAGGCTGAAATTTCCTATGTTATGCTTCTTTCTTAATCTCTCTTCAGAAAGTACGTATCTAAAAATAGAAGGCAAATCTGTTATTTTGACGATGTTCTTAGTTGTACTTGAATGTTTTAACTAGGACTTTAGATCTGGTAAAATAACAGATCATATTATTTTAGGGTGATATGGCCTTTGTCTAAGCAGTCCCATATGTAGTCACTTTGATTTGTCCACACTATTTGTATCTGAAAATCTAGCTCCCTTCTAAAGCAACCTAAACTATTGAAGCATATTCTGAGAAACACCTCTTAGGATGATTTCTGAATATATAAATGCATTTACTAAGTTATCACTGGAACAATGTTTATGTTTATATATTTATCTTTCCAAATTTAAAATAATAAATCTTCGCCTATGAAGCTCCTATCCTTTTCTTCGTCCTGAAATTAAATATAAGGAGTTGCCCAAGGGGGCAACTGGCAAGCTGCAGGGAGACAGAGCCTCCAGCTGCTGTGCAGCATGTCTGCTTCTCGCCAGCTGGCCTGGGTGGTCCGTAAGCAGCAGAAAGGCACAGAGCCAGACTTCCATAGGTCACCTGGAAGACTCTTGGCAGTTTCACCTTTCCCTTGCCTGTTCTCTCCATTCTTCTCATCTTTATTGGTGATGATTTCCACCTGTCAGTTTTTCTTTCTTCCCTAATGAGATTTTTTGGTCCCTCAAATAGCAGAAACATCTGTTATTTTGCCATAGTTCACTAGCAGCCCATTGAGCAGCAACAAAATTTTAAAATGCAAGATCAAATTCTACCAGTAAGTAAAGAAAAAATCAACACTGAGGTATTTTCACACCTTACCAGAACCTTTTCTCCATACCTCAGAAGCAATTAACATTGCATCATCTTTCTTTTCATATTACAATTGCAGTGCTTGACTCAGGAAAGGAAAGGTAATTTGCAGTTCTCTGTATTAGAGCCACACACCCACACACAACCTTATTCATGAAAAAATATTCTAATTTTGAATAAAACTTCTGAAATATCTTGAGCTCAGAAGTGAATAATAATGAAAACATTTATCACTTATTGAAATAGACTAATTGCAACGAAGGTTGCCAATATTTTTTTTCTTCCATATTTCTGGATTAAAAAGAAAAAAAGAAATCCCATTCTAGACATGCTGCAAAGACAAAATCTTTTTTTTCTTTTCTTATATATTGGTATATTTCAACTTTTCATGGTATAACTAAGACAAGTTTGGTTCAAAAATCTATTAAAACATTATCATAGCTAGAATTACTGGAGGGACAAAATAGTAACTATGGGTATTTTTTGTCATACAGAAGGTCTCCAACCATGGCCCAAACAGAGACCATTACTGTCATTTCAAATTTATATCAATTAGTGTTCCATCCTTACCTTGCGTACTGCTTTTCATCTTGTCATCAGATATTGAAATAGAAACGTGAAAGATTTCTTTGGATTAGGGAGGGATTCTATGGATTAGGGAGGGAGGGAGAGTAATTTAGAGAAAATACGTTTGAGAAATCCAAATGTGACTTCCACTGCTCACTCAGTTTTCTTTTTGAGAAAAGCGTAGCACCTCATATTGAAATATCCTTGTTTTAGTTCTGTATTTCACAATAAATAAATAAACAAATTTGAGTGAGAAGATATTTCAGAATTCGGCAATAGTAATAATGATTAAAAAAATATATTAACAGGTAGAAGAGATGAATGTTCTCATTTGCAGTCTGTGAACCAGGAAAGCAGAAAAAATACATCTTACAAATAGCAATAAAGGACAGAAAAAATATTTTTCATTCAATGCTTTTTAGTCTGGATTAGATATGCATGTGCTTAATAATAATACCCACAGGTACACTGCATATTTAAGATGAGCAGAATGTCACTTCATGGTGGTAAGAAACACATCGTTTTGGGTGTGAGGTTGTTTTTTTTTTTTATAATTTTCTGCTACAGGAATTCTAAATTGTTCAGTGATGGTCTTAAGGTTGAATGTTGGGAAGGAAGGCACTGAACTAGTTTAAAAGGGGTTGACTTTCAAGAAAGATGGTAACGCTGCTTCTTACATTCTCTTGAAAGTATATTCATTCAAAAATCCAAATATTAAGGAATGGACATTAAATAGCCATTTCAAAAAAGAAATAGTGACTCAAATCCAATATCCTTTTAGCAGTCTCTTGAGTCAGAGTTAATCAAATTCTAGCGAAGGACTTTCATGGGTGCTGGCAGAGAAATGCTATATAATTACAGATTACATAGTTGATTGATGGTGACTTCATGAGTCATGCAAAAGGATAGTGAGACATTTCTTTCATAAAAAGTATTTAATGAGTGATGTTTCTTATTTCTTTCTACTTCAGGTGGATACTTTAACTTCAGTGTAGCTTCAGTTTCCTGCATTTCCAGGAAAAAAAAAACAAAAAAACCCACTTCATATACTAGACTATATATACCAATTTCTGATTCATTTGGTTTATTCATTGGTTTATTTTCTGATTTTTGTCAATAGTTGGTTTAATAATACAAGATGTGAAAAACTCATCAAAAATGTATCAGATGAAATACCAGTAGTGCTTACTGGTAGCAGAGTATGGCCGTGCAGTTTCACTCAAGGCTTCCTCATAGACCTATGCTGCCATAATGCAGTTTAGTAGTCTGTATCCATTCCATTTAAGTAGAATTCTCACTCAGGACAGAAAAAAAAAAAAATTAAAAACTGCAATAGAATGACATATTATAAAATATAGTTCTACCAACTATTTTTGATTTTGTTTTTTCTTGACCTGTTTTTATCAGAATTCACAAGATTATAAAATGGAAAGTCTTGTGTTATTTGCAAAGATTTGGAGATGAAGTTTCTGTTTGGCCAATCTGCAAACTGGTTAAATAAGCAGCCTGTATGTAAATATCCACATATATAAAATATATAGTTATATTTTGCTTATCTTGGAAATGTTATATTGTATTTTGATATATATTTTTAAATTTTATATTTTCTCCACTCTTGAACCCATGTGTTTCTCTTTGAGCCATCTAGTAAATCAGTCAGACCTCTACAGGTGGCACCTGTTCAGTCCTGGTACACTTCTCAGGAGGCATTCAGCAACAAGTATGAAATCCTTTGCATAGGTTTGCCACAGACAAATATTCAAGCTACATTTTCCAGTAGCTACTAGGTCATGGCTCCAGAGAAAGAATGCCACTTCCACCTGCTCATTTCTATTCAGAAAAGTAAATCTAATGGAATGAAAATTCACTTATTAGAAGTCTGGAACAGAAAGGAGTTTGAGGCAGTGAGAAAAGATGTGGTGGGAGGAAAGGAGTTCTGACTGCACTTTTCTTTAATCTCTTAAATTATACTGAAGGGCTGAATAACAGGTTCACTTAAATTCTGTCCTGATTTTTCAGGGGGTTGGACTAGATGATCTCTAGAGGTCCCTTCCAACTCCTACATTCTCTGACTGCGTGAATATCAGACTAAAACATTAACTGCATCATTTTTAATGCATTTCACTCGAAATAATGAATTATTAATGCTCTTTCCTTTGTTTTTGTTGTTGTTGTTTGTTTTAAAGAGAGAAAAAATCCTAATTGAGGCATTTCATAATACCGAACAAAATTATTGTATTACCAAAAAACTGTATATATTCTACCTAAATTGTTTTTAAACGTACTTTTCAGACATTTATCTGGTTTATTACTATCTACATTATAAAGCTAACTAGTCATAAAGATGTTTTCCAAAGTTTATGAGGGGTTGTTTTGCTTCTGTTTCTTTGGCATGTCACATCATTTTCTCTTAAAACAAAAAACAGAATAAAACAAACTTTTCAAACTGCTTAAGAATTGAAAGTTTGGTGTTCTCAGATGTGGAAAAGCATTTTCTATATGAGTATCTGAGGAAGAAAAGATTACTTGTAGATAAAATGTACATAAATACTACCAAATTTCTAACGTTCCTTATGTATGTATTCACTAGAAGCCTTTACTAATCTACATAAGCATATTGCAGATAACAAGGAAGGCTATGGAGTTACTTATTAACACAGAGGAGAAAAAAAGACACTGATAACTACTTAGTAAGTGCAAAATTCAAGATATATCCTAATTGCTGGGCAGAACCTGGTTTGTAATCTTAAATGATCCTATGTAATCTTAAATGTAACTCTAAAGAGGTCATACTTCACTGTCTCTTTAATGCCTAAAATCAAGACCCTTCAAATACAAATCCACGTAGATGTGCACCTACCCTAAAGCACTTCTGCTTTACAGACAAACACTTCTTCAAAGTTGAGCAGAAGGTCCTGTCTTGATAGTAATGAATAAATAATAGATGAATACATGCTTTAAAATAAATCATAGTGTACCATGTCATGATCTGGAATTTAGGGAAAATCCTGACACCAGACAGCTCTTCATTCTTAACATACATTTTACTCCCTTCCTTACTTTTCTAGAGTAAATTAGCGATTGTTTTGTATAAAATATTAGAGAAATCTCATAGAAGCCTCCTTTTCTCAGTTCTTGCAGCAGCCAGTATGGTGAAAGGTTCGTTCCTGAGGAAATGTTGAGGGGTGAGTTTCTCTAAGTTTACTCTCCATATATGTATACATAAATAGATATATTCTCCACACATACTGGCACAGCTTGAGCACCATCTGCCTCTGCTGCCGCTGTGGCTCTGTCCCACTGAGCAGCCCAGCTCAGCGACAACCACACATCAGTGCACTGTTAACGCTGTCTGATCTGAAACCAGGACAAGGGGAGGGAGCAGCGTGCTGCTAACTCAAGTTATAGCAAATAAGAGTATCAGTAAAATAGGAATATCCAAAGAGAAATCCTCCACAGAAACTGTTCACTAGAGAATAAAACAACTTTCTTCCCTAAAAACTAACAAAGAAATATCTTTCCTTCTCTTTTTTGCCTTAAGAAGTAAAACTATGTATGCTTCATAAAGTTCATACTAAATCATAGAATGACTTGGGTTTGAAGGGACCTCAAAGGTCACCTAGTTCCAACCCACTGTCATGAGTAGGGTTGCCAACCACCAGCTCAGGCTGCCCAGGAATCCACCAAGCCTGGCCTTAAGCACTTCCAGGGATGGGGCACCACAGCTTCTCTGGGAAGCTGTGCCAATGCCTCACTGCCATCCAAACAAGACTAAAGCAGAAAAAAATATAAAACCATAAGGAAGCTGAATGAGAACAAACATTTGTGAATGGTGTAACCTCAAGACAAATAGAGATACATATTCTCAAACACTGTGAAGAAAAGTATAAGCTCTTATGATTCTGCATATCAAACTTGTACTTGGATTTACCACCCAAATATCCAAAGGCAGAATTTCATTCTGAATGGTCACAGCTCCATCATTAAATCAACAGACTCAAGAAAAGACCCTGAAGCAGAAGAATTTTTGAGTAAGACTGTTTCTAGATGGAAGACTGTTTTTTTTCCTCTATATAGACACTCACTCCAAGGTTTTATTGTCAATATGATTAATTTAAAATCACTGTTATGAAACTGAAAATTCAGTAAAAACTTCTGTACTTCCTAAACATTGTATTTCTCCCCAGAAACCCTCTGAACACAAATATCCATCGTTTTTCTAACCAAAATGCAAAAAGCAGTGCATTTTAAACTCAGAAATGTGTTTTACATTTGTTGTTTCTTTTACCCCTCTACCTTTCAGACAAGGCACCTAAACCTTGAACGCTGGGAGGACTGGGATGGGGGACACAAAAGCAAAACAAAAACTGTTGATTCAGATAAATATTTTATGGAGAAAAAAAAATCTCCCAAGTCATTTATACTGCTCGTTGGCATTTTGATAGATGACAAGAATGATGGTTTATACATACTCCTTTTACAACACAACATTCTGTAACAGCTCTAATGCCAGGCTATGTAAGCAGATTATTACAGACCCAGAAGGGAGTGGTGTCAACTAATGAACCACTAAAACCACTTCTGTAATGTTCTGTGTTTCTTGGAGGTCTTCTGTTCACATGATGAGGCCTGCTATTGCTTAGTTTATAAAACATGATTTGATTATGGGCTAGCAAATACTTATTACAGTCCCAGCTGGATATATGTTGCTTTCAATTATGGTATGCTGCATAAAGAATAAAGATCCTCACTTCTTTTCCTACTTCATAGGTTTCTTCATTAGAGAGCAGAAACACTGCAGAAGGTGAAAGAGCTAAACAAGTTCTTCTAAGAGACATGCAGCAGAAATCTTTGCACTATTCCTAGGTAAATTCCATTTCACTGTTTTCCTCATCTGAATCACAGTTTTGTTGTTTATCACTGAGACAATGCCAAAAAAGACAAAGTAAGTTTGTTTATCTTTGGTAGTATCATTCTTGAGGTTATGCAGGCATTAGCACCAACATCATTTTAGTTTCAGGAATTTACCTTACACTGTCTGTTCCCTTTTACAGTACTCTAGATTAATTTGCCCATGGAAAAAAAAAGACAAAAAAAAGATTAAAAAAATCATTATTACTCATACAAAGCAGGGAAAGAGTAATATATTTACGTGATCTCACAGTCACAGTCAACTTGGGTAACTGGAGCCTAAGGTCTCTTAAGCATTTTATATCCACCACAGCCGAAATTAGTAATACCTCTGTGAGGTTATCACAGAGATACCTGTACCCAAGGCCTTCTGGCCCAGCCTTAGTGTCTTCATATGCCAAGCAGACAAGTAAGATCACAAACAAAAAATACATCCTAGAATTTACTTCTAAAATAAAAATATGTATCTATTTATAGCATAGGTGTTGCAGTACTTTGTATATTTCTGAATATTCCTAATTTTCATAAGGAGCTTAATTAAGTTTAACAGTATAACCTTATTCTCAACTAAAATAGGACAACAAAACTGACCATGCAGAATATACCACACAGTGTAACGCAGCTGCACAAACTGCTGTTGGGGCTGAGCAAGTACAGAGTTTTAGCAGTGGACATTATAGGGCCAGTGAAAGGCAGAAAGTTAAGGATGAAAGTATTACTAGAGAAGGCAAAGAAAATCACCATGATGAGGAAAATAATGAAAGAGAGATCATTCTCTTACTGAAGGGATTCAATATTTGTGATTTTTATGATAACTGTATCATCAATTTTTCACAATTCTAAAATTTCTGGGAAACATAACATGTGCAAGTATGTTTAAAAAAAATTCTGAGATATTATAAGAAAGCAGTATGGTTTCTTTTTTCATAACACAGTCTTGAAAAAAACAAGATGACACTGAATATACCACACATTACCTTTCTACTAAGTTGGATTTCTTAAAACATGAATTAAGTAAAAGATTGTTCAACTCCAGTGATTACTACAAAGCAGACCACGCTCTATAAGAAGATGCCTTTGTAATCTATTCCTCTGCTTACTTCAGAGTTATCAACGGAAAAGAACCGAGTAGAAAGTCTGCATTGCAGCATGACATCAGTATCTGTAAATGATGTAAATCCAAGCCCTAGGCTAACAAATCAAATTTTTCTTAATTGACAATGATCCTTCACCAGAAATGCCCTCTGCTCGTATCCCAGTTTAGAATATTCTGTCTAATGCGCAACTTAATAAGGAAGCATTTTGTTAAATACGAGGCAACTAAAATTTGTATTAGTTTCACTTCTTAAATTTGAAATCATGGTCTACAGCAAACATCAGGTATTGATATTAATACAGATACTACATGTACAATTTGCATTTTATTGCTTTGATGGAGATAAATTTCATAGATAAAAGTGGCCAGAAAGCAAACCACTGCAGGTGTCACAAGAACTGTGAGGTTAGTAGTGGGAAAGAAAAAAGATAAAGCTAACACCACATTTGATGCTTCCTGCAGACAAATATTTGTCCCTTCAATACGAAAATGCTTGCCACATTTTAGCTTCCCTTCAGTCATGTTGCTCAGTAGGTCAGCTATATTTACTTTCACAGTCAATCTTGTCACGACATCTTGGATTCTCTAATTGATGGTAGAAGTTTACAGAAAATATTTTTATATTTGCACTATATAAATGAAGTCATGAAAACCCTCACTCAAGTGAATAGCTCTTACTTGCATGAGAGATCATTTAAATCAAATCTTCTATTAGTTGCATAAGCTGATTTATATTGAGAGAAGTGCTGTTTTGCTTTAAAGAAGCAGCTTCCTTGTTCTACAGTACCAGAACAGAAGCACAACATTGGAAAATGAGGGCAAATATTGCTATTTGTAAAGTCCCTGCTGTAGCTTCCAAGGAAAGTCAAGGAATATTTTGAATGAACACCAAGTTTTCTTAGAAAAACAAAGCGAAATGTTAGAATGCAATGGGGCATTACAACTAAATTAGTATAAACACATTACCCTTAGGTCTTACATTGTCAGCAAACTGCAGTTCAGAGCAGTGCGTGTGAAAACATGACATCTGTGTTTTATTACTTTACTTTCCATCCCTTTGTGTTATTTAAAACATATATCATGGTACCCTTATTATGCAGCTGTATATAATAAAAATAACTTTTTAAGACAACATAGCATCTACCCTTTCTTTCTGATGAGAAGTTGATGTGGAAACAAAGGAAAAGAAAGTTAAAATGAGGAAGATTAGAGCATGCTTCTTTGTGTCAGTGAATGGCAGGAGCAGGACTACTGTTCAAGGCAGGGCAAACTGGGAGATGAGGGAGGTGGCAGCAGGGCTGTGTCCTTACCCACTGCAGTGTGAGCACATCAAAGTTCAATTGAAAAGCTGCATGCTAGGAATGGATCCATCAACAGAGGGATGAGTCACAGCCAGGGAATGAATCAAGTCCAGGGGCCATGTAAGGTAGAAGGCCCAAGGTGAGGCCTGTCAGGGCCATTAAAGACTAGCAGTACCCACAGGCATCAGGCTGAGCATCACTTAGGGAGGTGATCATGAGTGGTGTGGTAGAGAGGGTTCTCAGCTTGAGGTTCTTGTTGAATAAAATGACTCATTGAAATATTGCTCTAGGTTAAGTGTGGCTTGGTTACTCACTCTGTGTGGCAAAGCCATGTATGAGATACTAGGATAGGTAACCTGTTGTGAATGGCAGGTAGGAAAAGAACCATCCTGCTAAACAGCTAATGTGAGAGTACCAGTCTTGTGATGGGGGGCTGAACTTATTCCAGGAACAGGAGAATGGAATGAGCCCAGGTGCTGTGATAAAGAAGGTAGAATAAACATTGGCAGAAAGCATTTGTAGAGAAGTCCACTAGATGTCTACTTTGACTAAAGCCATCTTTCTATGTGAGTGAGCTGCTTTATGCAGCACAGCAGGTTACACAATACAAAATCAACATCCACCTGGCTCTTGGTGAAAACTTATAAAGGTATGTTCTTTCTTCTATTATGTTGACTTTGAAGAAATTATTCTCAATTTACATGACTGTAAGGGCAGTTAAAATTTAGGTCCTTAAATTTAATTTTCAATCCATTCAATATTACTTATTAATGATGAATTCCTTTTCCAACTTAAATAAACCCGATACCCTGTGTTAGAAAAACACATGTAAGTAAATATACATAGAATGATGAAAGCTGCTTTAGCATCATAATAACTGTGCAGAACAAGAATTAAACTTCTAATCAGAACAAATACGCTTCAACATGTGACAGTAATATCAATGGAGAATCGCTCTGTAACACGTATGTTCAGTACTGTGAGGTTGACAAATACTTTTGTATTTACCTTTTAGGACCACTTTGATATGAAACATGACAATAAGATTCTCATAAACATCAATATAGGTTTTTTTCTCTCCTCTGTTAAGTTATGGGCAACACGGTTATTTGAGTAATGCATATACTTATACAATAATGTAAATAAGCACTACGTTATAAAAGCACAGATAAGCTGTCTTTCTTATGATCTGGAAAGGACTTGCCCCTTCCATTTTTATAAGGTGGAGTATAAATCTTAGTTCTTGTGCTGTCATTTCAATTCTTAAGTTCTTTCCTTACATTATCACTTTTATTACAGCCCTTCACCTGCATTTTTATGAGCAGCATGGTGGGAGGAATATTATATAAATTATTCAAATGACACTCTGTACCAAATACATGTCACGTTTTTTGAAGTTTTCTTTTGGATAGAAGGTTCTCAGAGAAATGCAGCTCCATCATTCTAATGTAAAAAAGAAAAGGTTTTCACAAACTGAGAAAAAAAAGTTTTGATTTTTTTCCTGAAGACCACACTGGCCTTGATGGCTGCTGTATAAGATTTACTGAACGTGGCTTCTTCTACTTTCTACTAAATGATCTTCTGAAGAGAAAGAAAAGAAAGAAAACTGCCAGTATTCTTGATTCTTACTTGTGTCTTCGATCCAAAATAATACTTAAAACCTAATTCAGAACTATCATGTACCATTTCTTCTGTTGTGTATGACTAATTTTTTCATGTCTACTACATGCCTGTTTACTAGATATTAAAGCAGGTTACAACAAATGCTGATTCTTCAACCATGAAGATTTAAATAAAGCAGCCTAGGTTCTACTTAGAGCATCACATGAAGCTAATTATTATATTAAAAAATATGTATCTGTCAATGAATCCTGGTAGGAACGAATGAAGTTATTATGATAATATTTTGTATTTACTTCTGTAAATACATGAAATTGTGTGATTGCACAGCAAGTGAAGTCTCCGTAATGCTACGTAGATTTCTGGGATGCCCTCTGCTTCATACTGGATGGAGTACATGTGCAAGGTTTTGACCATCTAACTTGTTGAGACCTGTGGGTATTTCTTAGCTATCAAATCATAGATTGCAATCTGGAGTAGCTTTGTGATTAGAATACTAATTAGTTATTTGAAGATGACTGACTCCTTCCTTCTTGATGTTAATGAAAAAATACACATCAATTCCAATGTAAGCAGGAAATCAAGAGAGAAAAAAATGACAAGTTAACAAGAACTTGCCATTCCAACTACACAGGTAAGTGAAGATCACCTCTTAAAGGGATGCGCAGGATATAGAAATACTGTTAGTGTTGTTATGCAAGCATATTAATAGAAGCTCTAGTTAAAAAAACAAAACAAAACACACACACAAACAAACAAACAAACAGAGTAGTTAGAAAACAAGATCTTATTTTTACGTTAAAGTAACTAATGTGAATAACTTCTAAGCTTCCAATCTCCTATGTGCATTCATATGTGCTTTGGAGCCAGGTTCATGTTATAATAACTCTCATTCAGAAGGGACTGCTCAAGCTTTCATTCACCCTGAGCAAATTAAGGATAAAACTATAATATGATAAAGATAACAGCTTAATATTTTATCCATCTTTAACACATTTAATAACTAGTTTCCAGCAAAATGAAGCCACTGTCGCAATGACAGCTGCAGAACACAAAGGGAAAAGAACAGACACTAATGCCTGTTTCTGATAGACAACCAAAATGCAGCATCCATTCTGAAGAAGTGTATCCACTAGGGGTTTCTTCAGCAGGTACTGGACACATGACAAGTCTCTGTGATTTCAGCTCATTTAGCAAAAGCTCTTATTTCTTATATTTCAACAAGACAATGTTTATTACAAGAAGATATTCTGAAAAATCTGCTTGACCCTGCAAGACTGCCTATTTTCTAAACAAAGCCTCTATGTAATCACATTACTCACTTTCAGAATTTTTGTGTGTGACAATTCCTCTGTTATTGCTGGATCTTGAATTTCTGTCTCAGTTTGTTTCCTACACTAAGGTGGACATTCAGCTTAAAGATTCCAAGAAATGTGGTATAAATGCTGGATTCAAAACGTTAAACAGGAGAGCATGTTTTCCAGCTATCATGATAAATCAAAGTGACATGTTTTATTTTTATTTTGGCTCCCATCAGATTAATATTTAATTGAATTCAGACTTTAACAGAATAGGAAATAGAAACAGTTCTTTCCAAATTTATCAGAAGCGTCTGAGTGTGAATAAACATCCATAACAAAACAAAAACCAAACATTATACAAGATATTTGGGGAATCTAGGTGGAGTTTTTCTTACATATAGGACATTTTATAGTATCATAACAAATGCATGCAACAGATTCACATAATGAAGTTACTTGAGCTCCAGTAGAATAAATATAACTTGTTTAGAAAAAAATGTGAAATTGAACTGCAGAAATTTCTCCTTTCCTGACAGTTTTTCCCCTCTTAGCACTCCAGTCCGAAATATCATTTTTAGAAACAATGAAATTAAAGTTGACAGAATTTTAGACTGTGAAAAGTTATAAATGATTGGAACTAAGCTAGGAGCTCATATGCACATAAATTTTATTGCACTTTCATCCTCAAAAATGAAATTAGACAAGCTGCTCTGTATTAAAGTGGTTCATCAGTTGATGAGTTGCCTCCAAATAATTCAGAGGCTGTTCACAAAAACCCAGTTTGCTTTTGTAGTGCCAAGATAGGATGCCTCCTTGCAGCCTGTTCTTCTGAGTAATATCTGTTTGATGATATTTTATGCACCAACTACCCCATCCTCCCCTTCTTAACTCCCAGTGATTCTTAGGGCTGTTGTGTACATTTAACATGATTTTACACCTGTCATGACTGACACTATGACTGCAGGAAGAAAAAAAACCACCTTGTGCTCTATGAAGGAAGCCCTAGCTTCCACCTGCTGTAGTGTACTACTTACAAATTGCTCACAGTGATGTGACTTCTAACCCTAAACATAGACTCCAAAAATCTGCCACGGAACAGCACTTCTTCAGCTTGTTAGTCCCTTACTCTCCTGAAGAGCTTACTGCTCAGGCACAGCACGCAAGCCTGGGAAACTCCTGATCTCCTCTGCTTTGACCGATATTCCTTTTAAACTTATCTGCAACATCTACACAGGTATACCTCTTAATAACTGAAGTCAAAGTCTGTCTTGGCTTGAGACTGAGCAATTCAAACCTGCCTCCAATCCTAGAGCTGATTATGGGTTAAATTTTCCAAGTGGCAGTTGACAGTATACACTATCAGTATACAAAGTCTGCTCCCACTTTTTCCTTCACAGTACACGCTGTCAAGTTGTTTGAACATTTCTGCAAAAATGGAAGAGATTAAACATATGCCAGCTATTTTTAGAAGATGCATCCTTAGAAAAGAATGAGAGATTGCTGGTATGAATGCAGAATGCAGATTCAGCCAGTGCGGGTTTGTTATTTACAAGTAGTTTCACTTCCACCTGCTCTTGGGATCAGAGGGGGAGCTGAGAAGGACATGCTGTTTGGAAACCTTCATTGCCTACAAAGTACAGATCCACACAGCCTGCTAAGTTTCTCTGAAGCAAAAAATTAAGATGAATAAAAAATACAGTTCATCCTGCCTGTGCCTTCTCTATCCTCCACTTACTTGCCAAACAGCTTTATATGAAGTAAAGCTAATTTGATTTTGTGATCTGGCCCAGCAGTTTCAGAAGTATAAAGCAAAACTTAAAGTTTTGATACAATTTATAAGCATCAGAGGCTTGTATGTGAATACAGTGCAAAGACAAGCTATGTTGTCTATATGTGGGCACCTGCAGCTTACCACCAGCTTCTTGTTGGCTGAGCTCTTATTTTTCATGCTAGACATCAAGTACATCACAAGAACCACAGACAGGTGGACTGACAGAAATTCTATTTTACAATAAAATTCTTTCAGAAGTGAGAATTACAGAAAGAAATCTAAATTCAGACCCAGAAGTTTCCACAGTACTCACTTCACAAAGTTCATTTCTATTGTTTCCAGTAACTGATTTGACTTTTATAAGGATACTTAAAGAGAGAATGGAAATGGATGGAATTAAGAAACATTACCGAGATGTATGTTTCTCCCTTGATCAATTTAAACAAATCGACTTGCAATTTTCATTTACCACCATTTTCCTTTATTTTTCACATCCTGAAATCAAAGCGGTAGAACTAGACTGGTGCTACTCCAGTATTTATATTTTATTGGAAATATTTTTTATGAGTTCTTGCAAGATTCAGATGCTGAGTAGCACAAAACACCACAAATCTAAGTAATGAAAATCAAATGGCTTTCAGTCATATTTTACAGCATGTTTCATTATTTAATATTCCAATGCCAGAAAGAAGTATACTACTTTGCAATATTCATCGTTTCTTTCTCCCCTAGAGTCATCTACCTCAGTATAAACAAGGATTTCAAAATATGTTTTCAGCTGCTGGAGTGTTTTTAGACTTTTTTTTTTTTAAAGAAAACAGAACTATATAGAAAATCTGTGTATTTCCTGTCAGATTTAAATAATGATTTTTTAAAAACTCTACCAGGGGATACAACACAGACATCTACTTTTGGCCAAAAAGGGTATGTATGGGTGTGCTCTTTGAGGAGCCCACACTGCAGTCTTTCTGCGGACCCACACTACCTGAAGCATTCAGCACAGTCCTATCTCTAGCCCTAACTTTACAAAAAACATTTTGTCTTGGCTAAGCCTTAGCTGAAGTCACAGCCATGACTCACATGAACAGTTCTTGTGGGAGAAATCTTTTTGCCATCTAAATCACTACTTGGCATCCCTTTTGCAAACCAACCTTAAGAGCAGGCCAAGGCTAACTCTCAGTCCTCACCACTAACTCTAGCTCTAAGCCTTGGGCGTTGTTTTTGCAGGCTACAGTGTCCTTTAGCACCCTGTTGTATTCCAACACTATTTGGAGCTGTAGACTTTCTCTCTCCTGACTTTCAGCCCATCCCTGAGGGTGTTAGCAGAGTGTTGGCTGGGAACACACAGCCATGGACCTTGGGAACAAGCCCTAAATAGAGGAGCAGTAGTGTTCTTACAAGTGGTGTTGTTTATGTAATGAACAATACATTTAATATTACAGTTGGCTCTGCTATAGATCATGTTATAAGTGTGTATTTTTAATATTGGAAAAAAATTATCCAGGAGGAGCATATTAGAGTTTTGATGGTTTGTATTATTGCTGTCTTGTTGTTTTTTTTAAGAGTAGGTGGGTAAGAGCCTTAAATTACTGGAGCTGCTTTCCCCTGGGAATGCCAATGCTTCATATTTATATTAAAACATGAGAATATATATATAGGTGTGTGTATATATATATATTTATATGAAAATATGAGAAACAAGTGAAACAGTATTTCAGTACTAAAATTATACTTCATTCAGATTAAACCTAGTACTTACTGAAAAACTATCAATTATTTTCCTTTAATGTACCGTTACTTTATAGCATGTTAATGAATCCAAAGTACATCCAGGACCTGTAACTAAAATTTAAGTTCAAACAAATTCAGAAAGAAATACATCAAAGAAGTTACGCTACAAAATAGGCACAGAAAAGAAAAAACCTCATTAATCTTATTTTACTGATGAGGAAAGTGGGCAAAAAATATTAAATTTCAGAGTTAAAAAAAGGAATTAGTTGTCTAAACTGGGCCTGAAGTATATTTTAGATAAAGTTGGCACTACTGTCCTACAGTATCCACTCCAACTGGATATTTAAACTAGAAGCATTCTGACACTTCTGTTGCAGCTACGTGTAACCTGAAAATACTTTCACCACCTTAAAATCCTACTTTTGGGTATACAAAGAATATAAATACTTTTAAGAGTTCTGTGGTACTGGATCATCATTGCATGCCTTACTCAAGACAGAAAAGGAAAAATTTCCTGAAAGATCTATGACGTAAAAGTCTTGACGTTCAATCTCCTTATTCATCAAACACTAACAAGATTGGGCTTGACAGAAAATATATCAACTTCTTTTCTTTTGTCACAGCAATGACATCTGTGGAAATGAACTTCAGTTTCCAGATCTTACTCCAAGGACTGCTTATGTACTTTATTCTGTGGATAATACCATGAAATGGAATTGATGGCATCTTCCACGTGTAAATGCTATACTTTTCTCAAATATGATTCCAAAACTAAATGACAGTACTGAAATTAGTCTTTCAAGACTGATTAAACACACAAATTTGAGGTAGGTTTTACAAGAAAAAGAGCTGACAGTGTTTGACTACCTTCAGAAATAAAGCATTTTTTGGAGAAGCTGATCCAGGTTTTCTTATAATTATTGTCAGTGGGAAATGCCACAGTGTTGCAAGGTCCTCTGAAAAAGAGTTCTTGAGAGAAAAAAAAAAATCAAAGTAAAACTATAAAAACAGTCAAAAAGTTAGCAAAGTTAGAGAATGGAGGCTATAAAAATATGTTCCTGAAAAGGGTTTCTTCTTTCGAAGTATGTGTAGGAGACAGTAGACAAGCTCTTTGTAGGCAGGCATCAAGGAAAACAAGGAGATGACAGTCTCCTGTTGTTCTCTTTTCCACCATTAAAATACCTTATTTAAAAAAAGTATTACTCCCTCAGCTCTAATTCTTTCTTTATCGTTCTTTCCCCCTTCCTTATTTTTCAGCTGAAGAATTAGATATCTAGAAAAGAATATATTTCTGCAATTAACTATCAGTGCTCTGCCACTGTCCCCTTGTTTACTGATGCTTGATATTGTTGTCCTTGTGCTTAGCATCACCAATCCAAACTCCAGCTATCTATTCAGATATCATTTCTGCTTGTGAGTTCTTAGGAATTCTTGGTTGTTGTTGCACTAACCAGAAGTGGCAGAAAAAGAGTATGACAATATATTTGATTTATAAAATAATGTCCATAGCTTAGGTGTCCACACCAGTCATCATTTTTGCCAAAAAGACAAAAGAAAGTACAGAGAGATCATACTTCAAGTCTAGCTGCCACTTTATCAAAGGATAAAGAAGTAACTTATTTATTTTACGGAGTGAGTACATATTACTTTGCTGAACCCAAAAGCAAATAAATTCTACTTGCCTGTGTTTAGTTTGACTAAATCATTTTGTGGGTACAGAGTTACCCTAGGGTTTCATGAAGAGCTGGTTGTTTAGTTACCATAGTAAAAAAGAATACACTCTTACAACAACCGTACCTAAACAATGCTTTAATAAAAATACATCTGTTCATTGATACAGAAATTGTTAAAATGCACATTTTTGAAAAATGTACTTTCACTTTATCAATTTATTTAGTTTGGAACTCAACATTTGCATTAGCTGAGAAACATATTTCACCTAAACAGCTCTAAAATTGCCAGAAGACGTGGCCTGCAAGCAATATGCCACAACTACCAACACTGGGGAACTGTCTTTATGAAAAACAAAAACAACAACAACAAAAAAAAAAAAAAAAAAAAAAAAAAAAAAAAAAAAAAAAAAAACGAAAAAAAAAACCAACACACATTCTTGCAAGTGAGAACATATGCAGTCTTTTCAGCCAGAGGGAAATAAAAAGAGAAGCTACTAAACATTGTATGGATCAATTCTACTCTCAGATCGAATTCCTAAAAGACCATCAGACCAGAACTGCAACAGGACATTTCCCTTAGCATTACACATTTTCTAAAAAAGGGAGGTGTGATACCAAGATCAGCAAGTGAGGTAGAAACACAAGAGAAGGGTTAGTAATTCATTCCTATATCTAAAAAGGCAAAGAAGACAATGTTTGGAAAAGAAGGCTTCATTAAGAAGTCAGGAGTGAATAGAAGCAACATAGGTCATTTCCTGATGCTTATGTGGCATTTTAAGTGCCTAAAGAAGCACTTTGCATAGATACTTCCTTTTGATTAGTTTAAGTAGATGCTGAACATACTGACTTTATAAAATATATATTTTTACTGCCTAAACTTTAAATGTACCACGTGGAGTCTCAAATACTGACCTCAGAGGTGCACGTTCAATTGAAGGATAAGGAAGTAATAAGTCAAGTGGGAGAATCTGAAGTGTTAAAATTCTCCAAACATTTTGCATAAGTTTAGTTCATAGACTCACTTAAGGACATGCTCAAAACCTTGAGAAAATGGCAATATACGCCAGGTCTTCCAAGATGTTTCAGCACCTAATCTTATGGGAATACAATAAGGGTGTTGGTGCCATTTAAAATTTTAGATATTGAGCTCTACATCACTCAGAAACATGTAAACATGTTTCTGACATGATAGACATGTCCAGATTTACATGGCTAGATTTACAAGATTTCACAGCAGCCTCAAAGAAAAAAAAAAGGGTGTTCAGTGAATATGACTTTATAGTCATGTTGTCTGTAAAATGTGGGACAACATGTCAGAATCTAAAGAAATTTGGCTTTTTTTGTGCGTGGTAGTTCAGGGGAAATTGAAATTTTACAATGAAAAAGAAATGTTTTAATCCTTTTCTTCTCCCCCTGACTCCGTGAAGAATAAAATCACTGAACATTTTCAACAACAAATTCTTCAAAATACAGCAGTTCTATCAGAAATACTATGCCTTAGAAAAAAATTTTTCTTCCATTCTCCAAAAGAGTAAAATGCTAATATTCAGTTTACAAAGGAAATTGCTAAGGGATTTAGTTTAGTAGCTTAGTGGGTAGGGATGGTGATGGGGGGATGGTTGGACTAGATGATCTTGTAGGTCCTTTCCAACCTAATGTATCTATGAATCTATGAAATTTTGGATTATGCTTACTTTTTTAAGACAGAAGGTATATGTTTCCATTTGGGCAATTTGTTTCTGCTGCATTTGAAGTGACGCAAAAGGAGATTACCTATGTGTGGATGACAAAGCAGAATGGAGAACAGTTATAGACCGAAAAAAAATTATAGCCAAACAAATCAACCAGAATTTGGTTTGTTATGTAAACTAGTAATATATGCTTTCTCTTGGCATAGTTCATTATCGTTATCATCCATGCAAGTGGAAATATCTGAAGCAGAGTTGGTATATGAATCCAGCTGCAGGACTTCTAATTCCATTTGTCTCTGCCAGACTATACATCACATCTGTTAAGTTAATTTTCATCATGAAAATGCTTTGAAATACGCTATTTTAGAATGGAAATGGCACATAAAATTGAAGGATATTTACGTGAAACAAGAAAATTGCATCTGGTGGGCTTCTTTGTTAAAATAAATGCTTGAGACATTATTCAGAGCTTCTGAGAAGGAAGATTAAGAAAGCAAGCTTATTGATACAATTGGATATGTAATATATTTATGACAGAGACACTAAATTTGATATTCTAATACCGTATAAAACCAAATTCTATTCCCTTTTGCACACTCCCAAAACATCTGACCTCTATCACTGCCTGTCCATCCAGTCTACCCATCTGCCAATAACGAAGCTAGCCCTAATGTTATCATTAGGGCCCAGATTATACACTGACAGTTCCACTTCTCCCAGTCAGTTTCCTGTTAGTTTCCTGTTATTTTATGTATCATGTGAGTGATACATGTCAGGATATCATTGCTATTTTCAGGCTTTCTTCATTTCAGAGGCACTAGGGCATTTCTATTTTTACCTGAGTATCAAGGAAAGTCAGGGTTAAATTGCACATGATCAAGAAAAATCACAGACAAAAAAAGTAAATTTTAAAGCACTCAAAAAATCATAATACCCAATACTACCCATGAGAAGACCAACTAGAAAGGATTCCTAATCCTAAGATCATTTTCAGAACTAACCTTCATATACAAAGCTGATAACGCTTTTGTAGTAAAAAAATAAAAAATTCCTCTATGTCTGAAGACTACAGTATCAATTTCCATAAAAATAAACGGTCTACTGTTAAAAATATGAAGCAAACATTTGCAGCATTTCCCATCTGAGAATTCCAGTCTCATTAATTATGTGCTTCTACATCACTGCACCTTTTCATTCAATTTGTACATCTGCTTTGAGTGAGCTGGTCCACAGAATAGTCCCAGTCCTGTGAGTGACTACATCCCCCCTGCAGAAGCTACACCCTTCCTGCCAGAGCAAGCTCACATTTATCAAGAGGCAACAAAATGTTTAAAGGTTCTTGACACAGGGAAAACAACTTAATCAATTAAGATTTAAATCTAAGCCATTATAAAGACTCTGGAACTGTCAGAAAATTGCAATTCAGTTAAAAAAAAGTCAATCATCATAAGGTGGACCTGATTAGAGTTTTAGAAGCTATTTACTCTCATGTATTTTAGGATTTACAACAGACATATAAAGCACTCCAGTCATCACAAAGAATGTCATCTTATTCTATTAAAATTTAAGCCGATTATTAAAACTGATGCAAAAAAAATACTGCAGTGCACTTTCTTTGAAGCAAGTCAAATTTATTCTGTTTTAAGCTAACACACATGCCTAGAAATTAATTTACTGCAAATAAGTGTTGAGCTTAGCTTTGGACATTCCCTTGGTATTGATTATGGTTTTCATTTGTTTATTTTTTCTACTTCTTTTGTTAGTATTTGTCTGTTACTCCTACAGATGCTGGCTTAGAAGCCCTAGAGAGAAAAACTGGTTACTGCAGTCTTCTTTTTGCCTAAGAATGCATGTTAACTTTTGCTGATTCGTGAGAGACTAACAAATTGGTCTACTGAAGAGGCATGGAGATTGGATCATCCTTTCTCAAGTGCTGCAGATCTCTCTGTCAATCCTTACTCAACTTGCAATCTATTTCATTAATTATTACTAGAGATTAATCAATCTCTTCCACCAATAATAGCCCACTACTAGCAATTAGAGACAGAAAAAAAAGTATTACAGTACCTTGCAGAAGAGGCTAAGCGTACAAAAAAGCCTGGGTCTCTAATTAACCTTCATTATTATGGCCTCCCTTATAGGGGGTGTTCAGCAGAGGAAGGAAAGTGATTGTCTCCCACTACTCTGCCCTTGTGAGGTCCCATCTGGTGTACTGTATCCAGGTCTGCGGCCCCCAGCACAAGAAGGATGCTGAGTTGTTGGGACGGGTCCAGAGAAGGGCAAAGAAGATGACCATAGGGCTGGATTTATATCATTATTTCACCATGTGAGGGACCCAGCCATTTTGGGATTGTGCCCTAGCTGCTGAAGTGACTGCCCACCTGCATCTCCCTTAGTTCCCAGCTCATCTCTTGGAGCAGTCCTGCCTTCACTGACACCAGGCACTTTTTTGCACAGGCGAACTGGAACAGACCAGAGACTCATCCAAGCTGACCCCTGTGTCTCTCCTGGTGACTAGTGAGAGTTGTTTACCAAAAGCATACAAGAAACAGCACATCTCAAAAGATTAATTGTATATTCTTCTGGAGTTACATAGATAGAACAGTTCTCAAAGGTAAGGTAACATCTAGTTGCTGTGTTTAATATTCCCCAATGAACAAGCTCTCTGCGAGCTTCTGAATCCATTTAGACACTTGACCTCTACAATTTCTCATTGTAATGAGCTCCACTATTAAATTATGTGTGGTGTGAAAAAGTTCATCCTTTCATCCTGAGCCTGCTGCTTGGATGCTTTCTACATCTTGCAGCATGAAAAGAATAATTTAATCACTTGCTAACATGTCTTTTCAATGTTCTTGAAATTGCACAGGTTTCTGCTCTATTTCAGACATGGACAGAAATTACTACTGAAATAGTCCTTGCAAGTAAACTTGTGGAAAACTGCTGAATATCTGACAGGAACTTAGCAGTTGTAATTTGTTCAGCATTTTGTGATGCAGTTTTTCCCAAGAGGTCATCAGCAGTGAATTAGTCCCATGAATATTTCCAGTCTCCTGAGGGGCAAAGAGGAATGGTCATCAGAAAGCCAAACACCAGTCTCGGGCAACCTAAGTGGCTCTTAAGTGCCTTTCAGGTTTATGCTAAAGCACCTGTGAATTCACAGGTACACTCAAGAAACTAGTGGTGGTCAGATTTAAACCAGCAGACCAGAGACCAAGTTCAATCTCAAGCAGAAACATGGGAAAAGAGAGAGAAAGCTGACTGAGAGGAAAGAGGAGTGATGAGCACCGGTGACAATTGCTAAGCTGTAAAGCAGACAAACAGTGTCGCAAGTACCCTCCTGTGCTTTTGAGATTGATGTAAGCAGGCGAAGCGTTACAGAAAACATGCTGCATGCAGCTTAAGAGCCTACATCAGCCAAAGTTCTGAGGAAAAATGGGGCAAAATGGCTTGTTTATGTTTCCAACAGGATCCAAGTGACAGAGTTCAAATCTGGATGTGCTTTATTTGTGTGTGAGGTAAACACACAGGCCAGTAAGGGTTCCTCGGTGAAGTCAGCACAAATGCAAAGCATGCCTTCCCACAGAGCACACGATTTTGTAAGACAGTAAAAAAACAAATAGACCTGACAAAAATAACAAGAAATAAAATACTTTGTGTTCTAAGTTATTGTGAATGTTTATCTAGTAAATACACAGTTCATGCGCCTGAACCATCCAGACTGATTCAATTTGAAAAAGATCTTCTGGGTAGATCATGTTCCAGGAGAGAGAGGTTTTATTATAATATATGACATGTCACTTCTCTAGATGTACAGCAACTTTAAACAGGGCTTTAAAGGCCTGTTTTACAGTGAGGAATATCCCATTTCTCTTGCCTGGGCAGCAGAGCTCACATCTTGAAGCAAAAGGGAGCTTCTGCCCCTCATGCAGGGCTGTGTGAATTATTTATATGGACCATCTACTCACTAAGGATTCTGGAAAACATTCACTCTGCAGAAAAGAAATCCTTGTTCACATATTTTCAGTTCACAATCAATGTGCAATGGGCTCTTTCACATCTTTAAACAGGAACTGAGAGTATTCCAACAATTACAGTCAGTGTTCACTCATTCACTTATAGCTTTACTTTGAAGTGATGTGAAGGGATTAAAATCAAACAAATTAAATATTCCAAAATATTTCTGTAGTCTGTTGTTTGGGAGATGTGCACAATAAATTTATTTCTAAAACATATCATTTTCCCTCCAGTCTGAAAAAATCTCACTGACACTACATGTCATTTAGCGTATGTGTAATGGAAGTCCCCAGCACAGTACAATAAGGATGAGGAGCTGCCAGAGCAGCTCCAGAGGAGGGCCATGAAGATACTCAAAAGGATGGAGCACCTCTCCTGTGGTGGAAAGCTGAGAGAACTGGGTTTGTTCAGCTTGGAGAAGTCTGCAGTGAGATCTCATTGCTGCCTTCCAGGAATTGAGAGGAGCTTATAACCAGGAAGAGGAGTGAGTTTTTACATAGGTTGATAGTGATAGCCTTAAGGGGGGATGGCTTTAGACTAAAAGAGGAGAGACTTTGGAAGAATGTTAGGAAGAATCCTTTACTCAGAGTGTGGTGAGGCAGTGGCACAACTGCCCAGAGAAATGCTGATGCCCCATCCCTGGAGGCATTCCAGGCCAAATTTGATGGGGCCCTGGGCAGCATGGCTGTAATATGGACTTTAAGGTCCCCTCCAGTCCAAACTTTTCTACAATTCTATGATATTCCAGGTTTAACTACTTAACTTTTTTTTTTTTTTTTAAGTCTGGAAAAAAACTAAAACATCTTCATTATATTCAATTTAGTATACATTATTATTAAAGCATTTGAACAAATATAGCTTCTCCCTTGCACCAAAATGGCTTAGTGAAATGATTAAATCAGAATTGCATTTGCCTCTATCTTCACTACTCTTAAAGAGTTTTTCCTCCTGATGTAAGTGAAATATTCTCTCCATAACACTCCTCTGAATTGCTTACTCAGAATGTTAATATTTTGTATATTCTGCATTTTTATAGGCTGAATTCCTATTTTAGCTCTATGTTACTATAACATTCAGTATAGTCAGATCTGCCATGAATCTGTTTAATTATTCGAAGTCTGGAAGGAGTAAGAATGTCTTCAGCTAACATTCTGCTGATATTTAACCTCAAAGGCTTTCTGAGAAAACAACAGTATCCCCCACTAACAAGTACTGCTGCTGCTTTTATGGGCATAACAAAACAACTGAAGATAAAACAGATGAAATACGCAGGTTTTCTATCTGAATTCCCTCCCTGAGCTCCAAATTCACCCACGCAAGTCCAGGATCAGAATTATTGTTTCCTTTAATGAATGCAAACAATACTCTTTCTTTTATCCCGTAGACTTGCAAATAAAAATCTTTTGGTTTGCCATATATTATTACTGTTTTAGCTATTCTGTTCAGATAAAAAATAAGAATAATAAAATCACAGAAAGGTTATGTCTTCTGTTCACATTAATTTTACAAAATTCCACTTGCAGTTCTACTTTCTTCAGAGGCCGCTATTATTATCTGATAGGCAAAACTCAAACAACTTCATACACTGCACCATGGAAATCACCAGTTTAAAAGGTAGGCCAGATTCATTTTAATTTATCAGATTTTCTACTAGATTAAAAGACAACATTACCTTGAAATCCTACAAGTTATGCATCAAGATAAAGACCAGAAGCATAGTTCAAATAATTTGCAGATCACTGACATCCTACGCATCGTTGGCCGAAGCCTACACAACTGCATGCACTGCAAATGTTATCGTCTATATTATATACACAATCTCTTCTGCTAGCTGACTGAAAAATAAAACAATTATACTATTTCCCAGGCAGTTCCATCATTTTCAAGACACCTCATACAATTTAAGTTCTAGCATACTTGAGTCCCACATCCTGCTGAAAGAACACCTTCAGCAGCTCTTCATGAACAAGGAATAGAGCACACTTGTCCTGTCTTAGGTCATTAGAGACCACTTCCTGAGAGCTGAGTATGCTCACTGTCATACATTCACAGGGAAGTCAGGGTCTGGTTGAACCAATCTCTGCAGGTAACTTGGGTCATCCAATGGTGTACTATAAGGCATAATGAGACATCTGAACTTCCTGACTGAAACCATGAGATTCCTCTGAAACCTAGTTTAATGGCGCCTTAAATCTAGATTTCCCTGGTCCAGTTCTATCTTAGAAGTTTTATTAAATGCTGAGTTCACTTTTATCCAAAATTAAGTAGGGTCAGTGCAATGCTGTTAGAAATAATACTGAATTCAGCCTTTAAAAAAAATTAAATAAATAAAAATTATAAATAAGTCTTGAATTTCATCGTCCTCTGGAAGACAAACTCCTAAATCATAATCCTAGCCCAGATCAGATTGCAGAGGCATCAGGTAGCATCCATCTTCTTTCACTTTGGGCACACACATCTATGCAGGTATTAACCTAGCTCATTTGCAGTTCTTTCAACCCCTACCTTAACCATCACACTAAGCCAGTCTTGATCATTCCCATAAATATTTCCCAGAATGTCAGGATAATGGACTGACCTGCTGGTCCTGGCAGAAGTCACCACTCAGGGGGAACTTCAGAGCCCCAGTCTTCACTGTTGACATATAACTGTGCTACCAGCAGAAACCCTAAGAAGCCCATGGGAACTAGAATCTGCTAGTATTTCTTTGACTAACATTAGGGGATTTAGATACTGATGCAGTGATTAGTTAGACACAAACTTAATAGGTGGCACTCACTGGGTTGCAAAAGAAAGAGTTGCAGAGATTATTTGCTTGACTGAATTTCAAGCAGTTCATACACGGGAGATATCTGTTGATGCTTCAAGCCCTGGTTAGATTTTGACATGCAGACAACACTACCTACAGAGCTCACAGTCTAGCCTGGAGCATTTCTCTGGTATTTCTGAGTAATCAAAATGGAATTCACATTCGAACAGAATTAAGGATTTTTTTCATGTTGACACATGAAAGTAGAAGGAACTTACTGGAGCTGAAGAACAGGCAAAGCTGCCTGGAAACACAGCCTCAGTCTCTCAGGACAGACATGGAAGCAAGACCATAAATTCCCTATGTTTGATAAGAATTTGAGTTAGTTGCTGAACGTAACCATTAGCAGATGCTATAAAGCCTCTAGCGCAGCTTGAGGTTACACATAGATAATCTATCCCTGCATTGCACCACAGAGGATGACGGTCTGATATATGAATTCCTATTTCAAGTTTGGAATTTCAGTCTGCAACTGCTTCACAGAAGAAATTTTTCTTGCTTTAAGATTAAGGAAAATTGTGATTGCCTGTAAGCCATAACTGTTGCAAAATCTGAGCACAACCACGGAAGGCAACATTTCTGTTTAGACAAATGCTGTGCAGTCAAAAATGCCTGAAAAGAGCAGACCTGCAGAGTAGACCTGTGGTTCAGAGCATCCTTTTTGTTATTTAAATTATTCACAGAATGGTACCAATCAGAGACGAGTTTTACAGCTTTGATTTGCTGTTTATCATTTTCATTTCTGGCCTATTATACCATTTCAAAGAGAATGGTAAAATGTGAAAATAAGCTAGTTTTAGAAGTGACAAAAACAAGGAATTGAATAATCTCCATTGAACAGATTACTTTCAGTTGTTCCTTGCTCCTTAATATTCAATTGGCTGAGATTGTCTAAAATAGTCAAAGTGAGACAGTCTATGTTTTTCTTATTCTGAGAATACTATAGGTGGTTGAGTGGAGATGCTTATCTCCAACAAAAGGTATCAAGCCCTTTATTTTTTCAAGATTTCCTAATAGAAAAGTACAATATTTCAGCAAACATCAGTGAGAGCTGCAGAAACAGAAGCAAGGCTGCCCTCCAGCCAAGTGGGCTGTGCTGCTCAGATCCAGGGCTCCTTGGGCTCACACTGTAATTCATCAGTATCACTGCTGCATCCATCTTCCAGCGTTAGTGACCCGTGTTACATTCCCGGGATGCAAATAGATGAATGCTGGATGCTAATCAAAGAACACCGAAATCAGACTCCCCAGCTGATTAGAGTTCTCCTAATTCTGTCCTTTACTCCCATCACGTTAGTTCTTTTACTTGAAGAACATACAGACAGCAACATTAAAAGGGTGGAGTTTCTGTCTTACGTTTAAGAAGAGACCTCATCCATGACAAAGAAGTATATTTCCTCGTGTTTTGTTTTCTTCTCCAACAGATGAACAAATTAATTTTCATTAGCTCAGTATCACTTTGAGTTACTCCAGAAGTTGAAAAATCTGAATTGCTACTAAGCAGGATATTTTCAAAGTGTCAGAATAACTAATTATTAAAAACTAGGAAGTTTCTTTGTAAATTGTGACTGGATTTTACCTTATAAATATGTCACATACAACTTCTGAATCTCAAAACTATAGAGAATAAGGATGATTTGAACTGCTTGGATTGCAGACTAGGAAAAGGCTGGGATCTTAAATTTTGAGAAGTAGCCCACTTTTTGCATTAACAGCTCATTATAACTGTTGCTATTTTCAGCTAGCAACAACGGTTGAAAATCGGAGCAGAATTCATTTGCAGGAGTTGACTGTGACCAAATCATATATGATAAAATGAGGCCAGGAAAGAACAAATTTTTGTGTCTTTTCTCAAGAACTGAGCCCAGAGTAAGGGTGGAAAAATAGTTTGGCTTGTGTTGCCAACAAGTCCATAATTGTGAGAATAAAAAAAAAAGAAAACAACGAAAAAACAGAGAGCTCACTATAAGGGTACAAATCAAATACAGGGAGAGAGTAGAAGTAAATTTTGTGCTGGGAAAATTAAAATAATCAAAGAGAACAAGTTATTAAGTCTTGATGTAGCCCTGTTTTGAACAGCAGGTTGGATCTCCAGAGATCCCACCCAATCTAAGTTATTCTGTGGTTCTGTAGTTCAGAGGCAGTGAGTACTATGTAGTTCTGAGTTATTTGAATGCGCATTCTCAAAGCACTCATTTGTGTAAAGTGGAGTATCTCCAACAAGAGAGAGAGTGTATGCCTCTGTTGGCAGGTGTGATTGGGCCCGAACATATGCATCCTAATACTAGAACCACCCACATTTCTCCTAAACAGGTCTCAAAGGCAGCTGGTTCTAGATAGGAAAATGCAGGAACAAATTTCAATTGCAATTCCACCTGAAAATAATTAAAAGCTCAAGATAATTTTAATAGGATTGTGCATTTTTGAGGTCCTTGGAGACAGTTTTAATTGGCTTGATCTTTTGCAGGCACTTTTAGTTAAAGCAAACTGAGCAAGAGCCAGCATCATCTTAGCTTGCAGCTCATGTTAAGATTTTAATGTAGTTTCAGCAGATACAAGACTCACAAACTCATCCTCAGTCAGCACAATCTGCCTGCATTCATATTTGCTAAACTGTTTCCAACTCAGTTAAAAAAGAAATCTTTTGTTTTACAAACTGTACAAAACTGTCCGTCCATAGAAGGGAATAAAATCCCAAAGGTATCTCTAAGCCATCTTATACATTTACGCACAATGACCATAGTATTGCACAGAGATTTTAGGAACCATTTCAAAAGTAAGAAAGCTTAAGTAGCGCAAGTTGTACCTGGAAACAATTCACCTTCCCAGCAGCACATTGCAGCAAATATGTTAGTTGCAGAAAGCCATCATATGCCATGACCACAGCACACCATGAGATGCCAAGGGTGCTGTCATATTTCAAACCTCTTCATATTTCCCAAATATAACTCCAAGAGGGCTTTGGAAATGGATAGCACCATAAGATCTAAAGAAGAGTTAAAGAAAGAAAAAAACAACAGCAACAATACAACACAAGCAAATACCTTTTAGCAACCCTTAATCACCTGCTAGGGTTTTGTGACAAGGGAATTTGGTCTTGGCCCCAAATCTGTCCATCAGTTAAACCATCCACATATAAACAAAATACACTGTGTGGTGATGGGCTGTGGGAACACCTTTCCGTGTTTTATTTGTGATAACATGCAACAGCTGAAGAAAGTCAGCTAAATGTTGGGTTGGTTGAGAAATTTTGCTCTTCCTATCTCAGCCATTCTCTGCCTCCAAACAGGACTACAGAAGCCTTAAGTGGAGTACAATAAAAATATAATGAAAGCCAAGAAATGTAGTGTCTTTCCAGTGAAGAAAGCTAACTCTTTTGGGCATAGTACTACACTGGTTCTGCTATGCTATTGCTACTTCTAAAAAAAAAAACAAAAAAACACACACACAAAAACAACATTAGTTGTGGGATTATGTAACAAGAAAAAAACAGTACCATATGTGTTTGCATCAACTTTCTCAAACTCTCTTAGGTCTTGTATGTGACAAATGCTCATGCAGTGTTAGGGTAATTTACAAGCTAAAAATCCTCACAAGCCTAACACAAAATAAAAATACTTGCTTTTATTATTATTTTTTTTAAATGATTACTGCCCTAACAAGTATCCAGGAAATATTTCCTGGCTTGTATAATACATATTTCGTATGTTATGAAGAATAGCACATAACAGTGTGTTAAACTGGACATTCTCATTTCTAAAGAAACTGTTTTTGCAAGCTCATATCTTCCAGCACTCAGAATATTGTGTGTATGCTCACCTCCCATCACAGAATTTTTTCACAAGCAAGAAAATAGAGAAGAAAGCTTCTTGCCTTCTGCTGCCATTAATTAGCCTATTTTACATCAATCCTAAAGCCATGAATCAGTATTACATAGCACTGGGCACTGCAAAAATTGAACAAGAAGTATTTCCCCCATCTCAAATATTTTATAATTTAAGTCCAGAGGGCAAATGACAGCGAATGCTAAAATATCCCGGTGGGCAAAAGCATAAACAACTGCAAATAAATTCAGTTCCAAATTTTCTTCAGTTTTCTCCTCCGTTCTCACTTGAGGAGAAAAACACTCCCATTGCCAACAGTGATAACCCTTAACTAAATGAGGATAGAGTTAATCTACCTTCCATGAAATCCCACGCAGTTTATGAACAAAATCAGGGCCATTTGTCTTGCTTTCCTCTGATGTCTGCCTCTCTCTGCCTGTCTGTAGGAACTTTTCTATAAGCAGCAGAAACAGCTTAAGCAATTTATCCAGAAAATAACTTGTTTATGTGCACTAAATTGTAATCAGAATTGTGTATATAATGAGGTGTAAAGCAGAAAACACTGAAATCAACAAACTAGGATGTAGCTGGAAGCTGGAGTGAATGATGGAGGAGGAACTCTTACTGAACACATTAAAAGAAACAAAACAAGATCAATGAGAAACGAATACTTGCTAGTAAACAGTGGTGTAAACAAGTTTTGGTGCAACACGTAAGGGAAAAACAAACTGATCGAGGAGCAGAACACTGACAAAGCCAGGACTCTTATTGATTTCTGTCTCAGGTCTCAGTTCCAACTGAAGATTTTGCCATCATGGGTGCACTTTCTAAGCCCACCTCTCTCCCTAAAGATGCACAAACTGTGACTGCCATGCAGTAAGAAACCCACTATACTTCACTTTTTTCCACTTCCTTGCTTTCACGGGCATTTGAAAAACTCCATATTTTTGTGATTAGACTTGCCTTACTATATTATATTGAAAGTAACTGACAAATTAAAAAAGCTTCTAAGAAAGGAGCAGATATGAAGGCAAATCACATCATACTTCTGCACAGCATGGACTTATAAGCTTCCATCCTCTTCATGGAAGAGGGAAAAAAAAAAGAGAGAGAAAAGAAAGCAAAAAATTATTTAGTAGAATAACAAAAATGTGACATCAAATGAACTAGGTTATCCACATCATCCAGTAAGTCTTGAAAGACACAGTCGTGCTGCTAACCTACATCCTACTTCCCACCCCTTTACTTCTAGTCCCAGTTACACTAGGTGGGCTTCAGTGTAGGATTTCTGAAACCGATGTCCAAGAACCATTTGCATCTAACATCAATGTGGGCTATCAAACAAAAGCATTCAATTTCCAGACTATTTGAACTGAAAGATTTAATACAGTGATTTCTGTTATCTTTAGAGGACAGAATGACAAATCAAGAACTGCAAAATGTTACTAAACTGAAAGAGCAGAAGGTATGTAGAGTACTGTGTGATCTATATTAGAAAGTGAAAATTGTCATATGTTCAACATTACTATAAGGACCTACATACAAGAGTCTTGCTGCTAACATTCTGAGTTAAACCACCTCCTCAACCAGCATCAGTCCTGTACCAGCACTCAGCACTGTTCCACCTCAGTCAGTGTCTCTGCCCTCTACCAACCACACTGCTTTTTCTGACTGCAGTTCAGACTCCTCTGTGCAAAAAAATTACTGTTAAAAACTTATACACGCTCCTACTTTCCACTGTTTTCAAGGTAACGTTTTGCAATTTCACTTCTGCAGTCATGTAAATCTGGTTCCTGGCACTGCTACAGTAATATCTGCTCCTGCCTGGTCTGGGAAAGAAAATCTGGATTTCCTGGGCTCTGAAAGAAGGTAGGAGCATGCTGCCAAACTCCCACATGAATAAAAATGTTCATTTGAGCATCACTGCAGATATAGGGATGAGCTAAAGCACAGATTCTGCACTTCCCGCCTGAAGTAACAGAGAACAGACATAGACCTGCCCTGACATTGCTGCAAGCAGTGCAATATGAGACAGAGAAGCACCAACATACAGGAAACTATAACCTCTCCAAAAATCAGCTGATCCGAAATCATAAATGTGTCCAAGTATGAATTCCAAAGGCAATCCAGTGGAGTTCAAATAACTCTTTTTTCTTAAAGACCTTGACCTATCACCTCCAATTTCCTCCATTCTACACCACCTCCTAGCCCTGTGGTTTCTCCTTTCCTAGGTTGCAGGTGAACACAGGCAGATCACAGAAGGAACTGTCTTTTGGAGAGGCAGTCTCTGCTCTGGTTGTTTATGGGTTGTTATTGAAACATTTCTAAATATACGCTCTAGTAGAGTATAGGATCTTCAGCAACATAACTGATGCATATAAGCAAAAAAATAAATAAGTGGAAAATGTAAAATCAGCCTGGCAAGCAAGTCCAGCTATATAGAACACCATTTTTTAAACACTAAATAGATCGCAAGGTAAATACCTAACATAAACATCTGAAGTACATTGCTTACTACTCAAGAGATCGCAACAAACTACCTGCATGCTGTGTTTGGTTTAAGGATAAGAATTTAGTCGTTGTGTTGCTAGGTCAGGAGGATTGGCTTTGCACTGGCTCCCAGCACTAAGCAACAGTATCGTGCTTGCAGAGTCCTGGGTTGATTTTCGCCCCAGTATTTATCCTGTTCTCTGGCACAGGCTTAAATGAATATTCAAGAAGATATTCAGGCTTCAATCTTTGTACACCCATTCCTATGGAGAGCCTCATTTACTCTTACTTGTAAGCAAGTTAGCAGTATGAAGTACGAGGATGATTTTGAGCAGTTATGTTCTTTGATTTTTGGCACTTTTTCTGAGCGCTTCCTTTTTCTGAGTCACATGCCAGTAACAGTTTTTTTGTATAAACTTACAGGGATTTATTTATTTATTTTTAAACATGTTCAAATCAGTTCACACAAGATCAAAATGAGAAAAGGGAAAACATTTGGCTTCTTCGTTTTTAATTAAGAAAGTGCTGCATGATGGACATTTAATTTATATTGCTGTCCATTGGCAAACTGTTATTACACCATTCAGGTGAAATTGTCTTTTTGACAGGTATTCATTACTATAAAAATTAGGTTACATACACAATAATTGGATTTAGGATTTCTTATTCTTTTTTATAAGATACAAGGAACAGAAATAACACCAAATGAATCTGAGCATGGGTGCCTAATTAGTAGCAATTGAAACACAACAGATTATCCCATCCTTTGTCAGATGAGCTACAGTAAACATCAGCACAGGTCCTACTAGTAGCACATAATTCAAAGCACGTTTGTATTTAAATACATATATATGTGTGTACATACACACACACGCGCGCACCTACCTTCCACGTGATACTATCACATTCAGACAAGGTTCTCTTGTCCTTGCTTGGAGAAAGGAAAAGTGTAATCTCAAGTGCTTTAGGTTTTCTAGACCAGCACAAGGTACACCTAGCCACTTTAAACCATAGTTCTCTCTCCTAACCCCACTGAGTTTTCACTACTAATCCCTGCAGATCAACTGGCAGAGAATGATAAAAAAGCAGACAGAAGAAGCATCCTTTTACTACACAGAGCTGGAGGGAAAAACAGAGACTATTTACAAGAGTATCATAAACTCTTGCTTAAAGAATGATCAGTAACTAGAAGTGTTTTTTTAACACACCATATCAAAAAATAGAACATTCAGAAGGGTATGTTACTAATGCCATTTCTTCTGGTTTGTTATTTCCAAGACGAACAAAATGACTTAAGTCATGATTTAAAGAGAAGATTATGCATATATAAGCAGTAGTGTGTGTTTAAAATGGATAAATCTTAAATGCTTGCTCACACAGAAAGCACAGTTTTAGTGGATGAAAGGTCCTGTTCAGGTTTGTCCTACCATGACATAACTCAGCAAAATAAATACATAGAATCATAGAATAGGTTAGGTTGGAGATTTTAAAGACCATGCAGTGCCAAGCTCCTTACCATGGTTAGGACTGCTCCCCCACCTCAGATTGCCCAGGATCCTTTCCAACCTGGCCTTGCATGCCTCCAGGGATGGGGCATCACATCTTCTTGGGGCAGTTGTGCCAGGGCCTCACCACCCTTTGAGTAAAATATTTCTTCCTAACATTTAACCTAAGTCTTCCCTCTTTTACTTTAAAGCCATTTCCCCTTATCCTATCATTTTCAGACTGCATGTTTTAAACACAACTCCTTTCCTGCTTATAAGCTCCCTTCGAGTACTGTAAGGCTGCAGCGAAGACTCTCAGGAGCCTTCCCTTCTTCAAGCTGAAGGAGCCCAGCTCCTTCAGTCTGTCTTCATGCGAGAGGTGTCCAGCCCTCTGATCACCTTCATGACCCTCCTCAGAACCTGCTCCAACATTTCCACGCCTTGTGCTGGAAGCCTCCAGCCTGGACACAGTACTCTAGACTGAGCCTCTCAAGGGCAGAGCAGAGGTGGACAATCATCTACCACCTTCCTGGCCACCTCTCTTTCACACAGTCCAGGATACTGTTGGCATATACATAAATTTGTGTATGAACAGTGTGCATCTTGCATAGATGCTTTGTATGGAGTTATGGGATACTACAGGTTTTAAGAAGAGTCTGCAGATCATCCAGTCCAACCCCTGCTCCAGTCAGAGCTACTTCCAAAGTTCAGTTTTGCTTTCTCTGGGCTTTGAGCATTCAGTTTCTGAACATCTCTCAGCTGACATTGATGACAACCCCAGAACTCTCTTGACAGCCCATTCTCATGTCTGTCCTTCTTCACTGGGAAGATTTTTTTTTCCTTTCCTCTGAGAGGTTGTTTGTTCTCTATGAAACCCTCAAGGTATTGTGGCAGAGTACAAGAGCCCTCCTGCAGCTGCAGCTCTCCTGTTCTGGGGAGCTCAGAACTAGGCTCTGTGCTCCAGATGGAGTTTCATAAACAGCAACAGGAGAAAACGAAGAGCTTTTATCCCTGCTAGCACATCCAGGTCTGCGATTGGGCTTCAGTGCCAGCAGGCTGCGCTGCTGCCCTGCATTCAGGTCCGTGCCCTCCAGGCCCAGGCTCTGTCCTGCGGAGCGGCAGTATGAGCACTGACATAGGGTCCTTCCCTACCAAGATGTGTGCAGGATTTGGCCTCCACTGAGCTTCCTGAGGTTTCTATCCACCTATTCCTCCAGTCCAAAATTACTATGAAAGGCCATACTGCAAGTGAAGGTATCTACACTACTCTGCTCTGATCAGCTGGAACCATTCCTTCAAGAAATACCTGGATGCTTTCCTCTGCAACTTACTGTAGGGAGCATGCTTTAGCAGGGGGGTTGGACTTGATGATTTCTAGAAGTCCCTTCCAACTCCTACAATTCTGTGATTCTGTAATGATAAATGCAATTGAGTTTTGGCAAGCAGCAATTTCTCCTCCCACAGCCACACTGGCTGTTCCCAGCCACCTTCTTCTCCCTAGAAAAACATTTTCTAAGGTGCTTGCTCTGTGATCTTCTCAGAAACAGAGCCTAGACTGACCAGGTGACAGTTCCCTGGCTTCTCCTCTTTCTTTTTCAACATGATATTGTCCTTTTCCAGTAATCAGGTGCATCAGCAGACTGCTACCACCTGTCTAGGATGGTGATAGTGCCTTCACAAGGGCATTAGCCACTGTCCTTGGTGCCCTGTGGATGCATCTCATCCTGTCCCATGGTGCTGAGCATGGACACTTTGACTCAGTGCCCCTCTGCTATAGCACATAGCACTTCCATCAAAGAATCATTAAGGCTGGAAAGACCACTAAGGTCACCTAGTCTAGACAGCAGCCCATGCTTGTGACCTCTCTAGACTATGTCCCTCAGTATCACATCTATCCTTTTATTGAACACCTCCAGGGACAACAATTCCACCACCTCCCAAGGCAGCTTGCTCTAATACCACTCTTTCAGAGGAAATTTTCCCACATGTCCCACATGAACCCCCTCTAGTACAATTTAAGGCTATTTTCCTGCCAAAGCCCCCAGGTTACACCTCTAGGCAAAGCAAAAAGGCAGAGTGCAGACCGAAACAAGGGAGGCATCCTGATCTCCTTTCAGATTCGCCTGCAATTCAGTAGCAGACCCAGATGCACAGAGTAATTACACATGCACAAAATGACCAGGATCTGTATGAACATAATGTCTCATTCTTGTAATCCATTGCACATGTACTGTCTGGCTACTGCCAACTGGCTGTAAGCAGACTACTCACTAAGTCACCAGGTCCCATAAAACACACACAACACATGCACTGCTGGTTCTGCTTGCCAGTGCTGGGCTCCTGTCTGTTGAGTCCAAGTAACTGAATATGAAAAAAATTCTTCTCTGTAGTTTTATATACTACTTTGCTTGGAGAAAAAGGATTTTTTTTTTTTTTTGAGGAATTTTTTTTGTAATTTAGGACTCACATGTCTAATGAGACTACATAGGTTGGCAGGATTCAAAGAAAACTGCAATCAAAGTTCACCTAAGTCTGAATCTATCAGAAAGTGCAATCATATAGCATGTGATTATACATATCACTCATTCATGCTTATTCCTTACTATTACCTCAATGAAGCACAAATACTAAAGTTTAAAGAGATTTAAAGATCCTTGTATGCAATATATTTCCCAGAGACTCATGAATTTTACCTTCAAAGCTGAAAATGATAAAAACAATACTAGGCAGCTAATCTAACACAGAACTATGTTCTTCATATCTAGTTTATATCTAGCAGGTATACAAATTACATGTGATGTTAGTAAGTGTAATAGCCTATGGTTTACGACCAAATTTATATAATATGTGCATACAATTCAGCACAAGGCCAAAGCATGCAAAGAACTCATGTGTACAACCAGGTAACTATGCATATAATGAAAACACCCTTCAGAACAGAATGTTACACACCTGAAAGGGATACACTGCCAGTTCTCAGAATTAATTTCCACTCTTCTTCATCAAAAGGAAGGACCGAATTTTCAGTCAGTGCCCTTCTCATATATACAAAGGTTATTTCTATTACAGCAAGCCTAATTTTCACCCACAATCATCACAGTAAAATGATACCACAATAACAGCCAACTTGATTTGGCTTTGCTTCATGGCAAATCTAACTCAGAATAAATGAGCACAAGTCTAACAGAATCTAAAGACATCAAATTTTATTCCAGAAAGAACTCAGAGTTCTTCTAAAGAGAAACTGTATTAAGAAATCAATTTGTAAATAGAAAATAGTATTAATTTTACTCTATTTCTACCTTTATATTCTCAAGGATATTATGTACTACATGTTCCTGAATACGCTAAATATTTTATTTCCTTATTAAACAGAAAATTAATCAGTGAAAAAGTAATCAGAATGAATAACTCGCTATTTTTAATGTATGGAAGTCATATTCAAAGGATATGGTATGACAGAAATCCTATTTCTTGATTCATGAAACTAATTAATGTGTATTTTATAAACTCAAAAAAAAAAAAAAAGAAGAAGAAGAAAACCAATGAGAAATTAAATTGACAAAGTACACAACTAAATTTTTACATAATTCGGAGTTCTCCTTAGAAAATGTAAAGGGGATCCAGTTGCAGTAGCTTACTGCTGAAAGTGGCCTATCAGGAATGCAAAATCATGAAATCAGTCATAGAATGGCTTGGGTTGGAAAGGACCTCAACCATCATCTAGTTCTAACCCCTCTACCATGCACAGAGCTAGAGCCTTCTTGTTGATAGAAAGCTAAAGAATGAGGGAATTCTTCAATACTTCCACAAGAAAGACTCCAGATGGATATAAGAAAATGTTTTGATTAAGCCCTGAAACAAGTTGCCAATAGAGACTGAGAACATTCATCCCTGTAGATACTGAAAACTCAGCTGAGCAAAGCATTCATGCATATATATGCACATTTACTACAGGTTTAAAATTTCTTGTAGATTGTGGAGAAGTTTTTTCTTGACTGTACCTCCCTCTGCTCTATCCTTTTCTTCAGCCCCAAAACACTGAGTTTCTTGCACTTGTTTATGCATAAACTTTCAAGGGTTGCCATAAGAGATGCTATATCTTCCCATAAAAGTGCTTTTCACTTTTTTTTTTTTTTT
>VXAB01006467.1:603555-616124 GCA_013399175.1 Odontophorus gujanensis
AGAGAGAGAGGAATATCTATTTGGAAACTGAGAAAAATGGAAGGCAAGGGTTTTCAAGGATTATGCTTGTTGTCAAGAAACATTCAAGCAGAAGGATATGTACTTGGAACTCCTTTTTTCTTTTAGGGTATAATTATGCACTAATGAGAAGTATTCTTCTACCTCTCTCAATAGTCTGTAGGAGTGAGAAATGGTGAAAACATATCCCTGTTAAGCTTAAAAATCATAATTATTTGAAAAACCTTATTTACCACAGATATCAGATTTTTGTTGCACTTACAATGTAATGACAATCAAGTATTAAGTAAGAGCTGAAACTCAAACCTAAGCATGCAGTAGAACTTCAGTCTCAGAGAAGACCACATGAGGGATTCAGAACGACCATTCTCTCTGATGTGCATCATGGCACCACCTCTAATACTTGCCTCTAAAGACATTACTCCTAGTTTTAAGCTCATGTGAAGTCTAATTAATCATTCTAGGTAGAAAATATATTTTATTTCCCAGGAAAAAAAGAAGAAAACAGACAAACATGTTTTACCTCGTGCCTCTACACTGCCTGGTTCAGATTTCTGGCTCAACTCCATCCAAACCCTCTGCCAACAAAATTGTTAAAGCTTTCCAGTTTTGTTTGTTTTGGTGTTGTTTTAGGTTGTGAGAGATACGTGTATTCACCCAGCTTATTTCTCATATACCTGTACAGCAGGGTGCCCAAAAACTATTCTCAAGCGTATATCCGTGAATACAAAGTAAATGTTTAAATAAATAGGAACTCTGCCTGCAACAAGTAACAAGTCATGGAGTTGGACCCGCAGATCTTGAGCCAACACACCTGGTTTGAAAGCAATAATCTACAAATGACACAAAATAAATCAAAGTAGCAAATTCTGATTTGGTGAAATTGAACTCCTCATCAGATATATCACATTATTACTTGTAACATCTTTTTTTTTTAATCCAGATCACTTCTGCTCAGAGCTGCGTTTCTTTGGTTTCATCTTAGAGTACTTTGGATTTCATTTCAAGGACTACAAGAGCAAAATTATTTACTCTGATTCAAATTCTTACAATTTCATTATTACTTTATCCTCCCGTACATTTAACAGAAGGAATTTTCTCGAAGAGAGATTTTAATCTGCTCACATTTGCCACCAGATTCGTCAAGGCTGCCTGGTAGACACATAAACAGGATAGTGGTTTAAAATTGTACCCTAGATAAATATCACCACTTTATCTTTTTTATCTTGTTCTCTTGCTGGCAATGTTGAGTGTCTTTGTGTCTTGGAAATGGACAAGAGGGAGCATTTTACTTGTAGCCCACAGGGGTGAACTTCTTGGTGTCTTGTTTTCTGTAGGTCTATTCCCGGATCCCAGAGCACATGCATTCATCAATTTTATCACCTTTTCACTCCTCCCACAACACAAGATTTCATTCTGAATTGAACAGGCTTCATTGGAGGCTGTAATTATGCCCTGAAATGAGGTACCATTAGTTAAATTTTTAATGCTAACTTCCAATACTATTTGATCTAAATAGCCTGATGTTTTCTGAGCTTGGCATTTCTGCCTCTCTCTTGCCCTCTCTCTGTCCTAAGTCAAAGCAGGTTTTGTGTGTCTGAGATGGTAGAGAGGTACTTCTCACCACATAAGGCAGGAGGACTGCACTGACTGCATCCTCCCACGGAATCCTACAGTCTGATACCAAGCCACAGAAACCTCCTTGGAAAACGTGATGACCCAAAGGATGAGTGTTCACCACAGAAAAACAAAGGAAGATGGTGAGAGATGCTTATATTATTATCCCTAAACTTCATGCTCTGTTGCTTCTTTTGAACAATCCGCACTGAAATGCTTTCACAAGTGACACAAACCTTACTTAAAAGATAAAGGCTCAGTATTTTCTACTGGTAACTGATTAAACAACATTTCTCTAATGTACTGCTGGAAGACTGCACTTTTTTATCTGTTTTAAGTATCCATTACAAAAATCTTGTACTAACTCAGTTGAGTTTCCTCCCATCCCTCCCTTACTTTCACCATACAGTATCTGGGAATATACAAATGCAGTCCTACTTTGAAGAATCTTCTGTCATAGGAAAAAAGCACGTCTTACACTTTATTGATACTAACATCCTTCGTGATTTTTGACTACAGTTTACTGAATCTCAGGATATCATTTGACAGGCTCCACATTTTCCAGCTCTCAACCACTAGGGATTAAACCTAGATGAGATCCTCAGAATGCCTTGCAACAACTGCTTAACAGAGCTCAATAGGTTCTATGATTGGAAAGTCAGGCTGCCTTCTGTAAATTAGGATGATGATTTGACTTCTAAAAGGCTTATGACTTCCAAAGAATCTACCTCTGATATTCTTCCAACAGAAATACGCTAGATCAATTTATTTAATAACTTCATTTTGAAAACTACAGTGTATGTTCTTTAAATATAGCTGTCCAGCCAGAATTAACAAAACATCTTGCTGCATGGAGCTCATGTAGTCTGGCATAAAAATCTCTAGTCCTACAGAGGCTTACTGCAAGAATTGCAATGACTTCACCAGAGTGACGATTTCACATAATGCATTGTAAAATAATGGAATACTCTCCATTATATTGCAGCACACTTAGGGACTCTGTGCCCTGTGTATCTCTGTCCTTTAGAGATATTTACCACAATAATTTGAATACAGAAACTTACCAGTTAAACTGTTGAACCCAAGTAGCGTTAGGATTTGCTAAGTGAGAAGGTAGAACTCTGTTATTGTTCCTAGTAATGATACGTACCCAGCTGCTCTAGAACACATTGGAGTGCAAGGTGTCATCCAGGGACACTGCCCCTATTCTGAGGCATTTACTTCGAAAGTTAGCGATGAACCCCTTGTTCTCAGAAGAATGTCTGCTGTTAATCTACCAGTAGATGATTATGGCATGAGATTTTTGGGTTGTTTTAATATTTAAAAAGTGTATTGCGTGTTGTCTTGGGACATGGGACATGGCATTTCTTGGATATTATTTACAGTACATTACTTGTAAAGAATCGTCAATAAAACTACTGCCAGTAATTAAATGTTGCATAATCTGGTGTACTGAGAGGAGTAGTTATTAAAATCAGAGCTGTATTAGAATCCACATGACAAATTTTTTTTTTTTGCATTGAAATATCTATAACAATTTTATAAGCTTCTGTGTTGTCAGCTAAGTACTCTTAGAGCAGTGTAAAACATCCTTTAATTATAAAATTCACTATTTATTTCCACAAAGGAAAGAAGAAGCATTATTTTTCATAGCTATACTTGCTATTGCCTATCATTGCAAGACCTCTGTTTTTTGTTTTTTTTTTTTTTTGTTTTTTTTAAGATGTTTTGAAAGGGTATCCACAGCATCGTGACTATAAACAACCAAAATTATGTGAGGATAAAAACACAGCATCAAATGAAACACCCAGAGATGGAATAAGTATTAGCTCCCAGGAACTAAGTATGTTCTCTGTCTGAAGATCACACTGGAGATCATTTAATCAGAAGGAAAATGACTAAAAAAATTGTGTTGATATGAATATACTGTCACTGCTTGCATGTCTCATACAAGTCTAGATCTGAACTGCATGCATCTGATTATATTAATACCCTGAGAGTAACATTTCCCCTGAAATTAAAAATGGCTTTCAACTCCTGTGAACTTTTCTTATGATTCTTTAAACAGTGTAGTCAGAGACATCAAAATCCCCTGAATACCAAAAACGGCAAAGCAGACAAAAAGAAACGTAAGTGTCTTGATGCATCCAAGTCCACTAAACTGGCATTCCTGTTATTTCCATGCCAGGTGCACAGGATGTCAAAACTAGATTTGTAAGGACTGATGATTCCAAAATGAGAAGAAACCCATATGTTTATGAGCTCTCAAACTCCAGGTGTGAGGCTCAAAATGAAATACTCCCACATTCTTCTGCTTTATCACTGACAAGTTTGATAATTGCTGACAAGTCCCTTCCTGTTTGGAAAATTTCTGATAAAACATTCATATCCTGGCCCCATCAAGCTAGAGTCCAGAGGGCCCTGAATTAAGTTCCCTCCCAGTGAAGAAAATGTTGATAAAACGCATTTCTCAGCATTTTTAGACAGCTAAGGTATTACGAGTCAAGCATGCAGTTCATGGGATGCATTTAGAAGGTTTCTGAGATCCTTGTGGAGATCTTCATATACAAATATAAAGTACCAAGGCTCAAGGATTTTCACAGATTACATTTACTTTATAAACCTGTAATGTATTGACATTTTCCAGTATACTTGAGGAAAGTAGCTAATGAAACTGTCCTGGTTTTTCAGCAAAGTAAGAGCTCTCCGAAAATAATGCAGGGAGAACCTGTTTCAAATGAGTAGGATCTTCCAAAAGACAGACCATTACAAGGCTCTGAAATCAAAATTTTTCTAATCAAACTTCACCTGTACTCAAATATAAGTGAAATTTTTGGTCCTAAAAGATAAGAAAACCGTTCATTCTAAGAGTTAATGCTCAATTAACATTCAGTATTAAGCAAGTTGTTATGTTCTTTACTAAATCAATATCTTCTGAGAAATCTATGTTAATTTTGGGGGATTTTTTTTTTTTTTTTTGCCATCTCATCATATTGTCAGTATTAACATCAGAGTAAGTCAAATGCTTTTCACTAGGTCAGAACATCCTTCTTATTCGTACATGTAAGTATCTTCAAGGTCTAGTCTTAAACCTTCTACGTGCTCAAGTGCTAGCATATGATCATGCACCAAAAACGTGTCCCTACCTTATCATACTTAAAAACCTATTCAGATAGAAGATACTCTATTTTTAACAACCTACTTTTCCCTTCCTCTTTGATCTCTGCAAGAGTTGCTGACAAGCTGAAGTCTTTTTGATCATTGTTTAAAAGACAGAAAGGTTAACAGTTATATAAAAAGAACTAATTCTCAAAACAATTTTCAGAGCCCGTAGCAGTGCAGAGCTGCAGAATACAGGCTCACTTAGGCTAAACAAGAATGCTTTTTGCAAGAACTTCCACTCACTAGATTGATCTCAGACTAGGTATGGGAACCTTAAGAGAGAAAGGTGAAAGCCTGGAAAGTAGTTTATCGCAAGCACTGTATTAATTTTCCATCTGTGAAAAACAGAACTACCATAATGTTTCCAGAATGACAAAGCTTCAAAAAAATGAACTCCAGTTTTAAACAAGTCAGAGACCTTTTAAGTGTGAATACAGACTTCTCAGGCCTGATCCTCTGTCTGTGAACCTCAGGGCTCAGACCCTTATAGCTAATACCCATTTGGTCATCTTCCTTCCACAGTTAGTGGGAAGAGCCTGTTAGCTTCTGCTAACAGCAGTCTAAAGAATTTGAACTCTTGAAGTGGGCCCACCTAGGTAAGTGGGATGAGTTTTGGCCCACCTACACAAGGTGGGACACAATCCCTGACTTCTGCATCCTTCAAGCTGGCAATCAATATTTCAATAGCATTTCCATTACAATTTATTTAGAAAAATACATCTTCAACAAACATACCCTCTCTCTGCCCTGATTTCCACAACACTGAATGCTGTTAGAAGACAAACTTTATTCGTTCAAGGAAATAACATTTTAAAATAAGCAAAAAAAAAAAAAGACCTCTGAACCTGCATTTTTTATTCATTTGACCTAAAAACATCCTAGTGAATAGACTTTCAATTCCATTTTGAAAAACAAATCAGAAAACTGAAAGCAAACAATAATCTACCCTTTGTCATAAAAATTGCTTACTTTAAAACTGCATTACTTTCTCCTGCTTCGTTTTGTAATTTTTTTCCTCCATTTTGCACCAATGGGAACAGATAAAGAATTAATCTTTGTAAAAGAATAGCAAATAATTTCCCTTTCACTTTCTAGTTAACCTGTTCTATTTTCTTGTAACATTTTTCAAGCCTGTTCAAATCTGACCATACAAACATTTTTGTAAAGCATTTTCAAGCCTCAGTTATCACTACATAGAAACCTAAGAAGACCCCACAATTAGACTTGTCACATTGAAATGAATTAATTTTCTGTAGCACAAAATCCAGCTGAAGAGTTCTTATAATGAAAGGAAAGCTTGAGTTTCTCATTATTATAACTACAATTAATTGGTTCAGGTGTTCTGTTTTTGACAACAAACTGAAGCTTGGGTTACTACAGAGTCAGTAATTTCTGGACATTTTAAAATATGTACCTAGAATAAATGGTATGTTCATCCCAAATTCTCACTTTTTACCGTGAATATATTGATGTTAGCATAGCTCCTTACCATCTATCAGCATGTATAGTAGTATGGCCACAAGTGTCATCCACTTCAGATCCAAGCAAAGGTCATGATATCAACATGTGAGCATGGATTCATTTCACAAGACAGGACACAAGCAGTGAAAGTACAGCAGCACCTTGCCAGCTCACAGCCAGTGAAATTTTTGAACAGGGGTGGATGTGCAAGTGCTAGGAAGACCCCTAAATGTCTTAAATTCTCACTGCACTTGAAATAGCAGAGAATAGGAGAGGAAGTGTGATTTCTCTAGTTATTTCTCTAAAATTGAAATACATACCTCTAGACTCCGTTATAATTTCTCATTAACACAGGATTTGGGCCAAATTATTCCATCACTTTCCATTTCAATTTCTTTTACTAAAATGAACTCCACAGTTTACCAATCTCCCAGTTAAGATTATGCACTCTAGGATATAGCAAGCATCTCTCCCTGTGTTTATAAAATGACCACTTAAGGCACAGACATGTAATGCTAGTCTGACTCTCATGAGCCAGTAATACAGGCATGGGATGTTGCCAGCTGCTAATGTCTTTTCAGCATCACAGCTGTTATCTTTTGTACTTTTTATTTTGTAGAGAGGTTGTAGGAGAATCTCTGTCCTCTCTCAAATACTATAATAATTTATATTGCTACAGAGGAATAGCAAAAGACACAGAAAACAAACAAAATGTTTTAATATCTTTCCACCCTCCCCATCACAGCATCATTTGCGAGTCAACCTGTAGGTATTTTGCCCTTAGATGCTACCAGAACCAATTTCTTCTCATCTTTTCAAGCAGCTGTATATATACTCGTTTGCCACACAGAGACTCAAGATGATGACATGCCCAATCAAAATGGAGACCTTTCCCCTAGTGAGATGTGAGAGTGAGCAAGTACCTCTGAGATTCTTCATAACCCTCTCTTTTCATTTGTTGCCTTTGCAGTCTCCAGGTCATACTGATCCAGTCATAAAATACCCATAATCACCCTTAGGCAATTTGTTCTGTTGAAAATAATTGAGATAAGAATTACAGGAAATTGCTTGATATTGGCAATAAAGTCATTTATTGTAATTGATTGTATAGCATGCCTTATGTTATTATGAAGTCTAATAATCAGAAGCACGTAACAAAGTCATCTCTAGCTGTGGAGAACCATGACCAATATGAACCATAAAAATAGGAGCAGCTGTAATCATTGATGTCCTCTGATCTTCTAAATGCACACTGGAAATTGTATTAGCCAAGATAACAGAAAGGGAAATGTCTTGTTTCAGAAATAGTATGAACATAATCAGATTTGTGAAACCAAATGATTATAGTAATATGGGGCACTGTGCACTGAGAGCAAAGAAAAAAAAAGGTTTTACGAATTGCATTTCACTACTCAGTAAATGGCAGAAAATAAACCACAGGGACTTCATCCTTCACTGTTAGCATGATTGCTGTTCTTGATAATTCAATATAAATTCAGATTTTTCAGGTGCCACATGATGGAAATATCAGAAAGGGAGAATGGTTAACAAAGACACTTCCAAATAGCCAGTTGCACTCTGAAGTTATCCTAGAAGAAAGACTACACAGAAGTAAATCAGATAAGTGAGAGCCTGCTCTATCCATTTGTTCCATAATCAAGTCACTATGCCTCCACAATGTTCACATGCAAGTCCTTCATGCATTTTAATTGCTCCTCTCTTAATCCTGGAATCCCTGCTCAACAAAGATGTAAAAACAATTTAGATATTTTTCCTGCTTGAGAAACAAGAATTAAATATTGCTAAAGTAATAACTTCTCAGCTCAATATTTAAGTCAAAATAAACTCCTTAGAGACACTGCTGAGTCACACAGCTTAGATAGTTTTTTCCCCATACCTAGACCAACCATATATTTTTTATGGAGGTCCATAGCAAATATATCCAAAATAACGGCTTTAAGGAATATCTAACATGCATTTCAAGTGCAGAGCCACCCAACTGAAACATTGATTTTGCCAAATCAGTGGGTGGTAAATCCACTATCAGTTGATGCAACAACATACTCTGAAGTACAAAAGCAGAGAAGGTATCCTTATTTTTCCAATATAATTCCTGTTTTTGAGTGTTTTGTCTGCATTTTTTCCTACTAACTATATTTAAGCTGTAAGCAGAAATCATATTGAAATGTTCCCTTTCTCCAAATGTTGCTTAACATTGTTTCACACATCTCCAGTCCTCTCTCATCTTTTTTTCCATAGCTTCCAGCCCATCAGCACTCCTGGTTTGCTTTTGCTATGCTGATTTTTCTCATGCAGCCTTTTAACTCTGGAAAGGAATTCCAAATGGACATCCAAAAGTTGTCATTATAAAACTACCAAAATTTTCCTTCAATTCCCTTGCTTCCTTCAAAACTCTCCTTTCCTAGATATTACAATATGCCCCGTGGAACCTAAACCTCACTTTTGTTGGTCCAAATCCTTGACACCAAAATAAAATCAGCTTCATTGTTGCCTCTGTTTGGTGAGTTCCATCAGTCAGCGTACGCTGTCTTAAGACGTTTTGTACATGTTAATCTCACCACAGCACAAAAATATCTTATAATACACTCACAAAGATCCTAACATTTTAAAGAGCTGACCCATAGATGGTTGATTTGGAGGTTGTTGCAAACTATATCATTAATAATAGATAGTAGTTTCTTTTTTTGTTTGTTGAGGTATTAGTTCTCTATTACAGTCCAGTTTTTAATCAAATACAGCTCAGCAAGTCCTTTCCCTTTTTAATCATACTTTGCTTTTAATAAAAAGAGTAAGCTTGTGTTCTTGCCATTAAACACTGCCTTCCCTTTCCAAAAGAAACCATTAATTTACCAGTCATAATATGGATCCTCAGCTGCTTGGAAGATCAACAAAAAAGCAGTATAACTACACTCATTACGCTATTTATAAATATGTTAAAACAACTTCTGCATTAGAATATTTCAATTAATCTGTAGGCTTAGATGTCAATCTACATCAGGCCATTTAATAATACTGAAAAGAGCCTTTTAGACCTAAAATGCTAAAAAGGCATTTATAAGAATTTTGTGCCATTGAAAACTGGGAAATATTTTAATTAAAACCTTGACATTGCTTAGGTAGGCTGTCCCCAAGTTAAGCAAGATGAGCAGAAATATCAAATCAGATCCTGGAGTTTGACCCACGTATTGTACCAGGTTATTTTTCATGCTTATGGAATTTTTGCTGGAGCTTTCTGCTCCAGTCAAAATATTTACCAGACTAGTGAGTAGAGAACTTCTTGACTAAGATTAAATCTAATTTAGAATATTTTACATTCCCATAACAGTTGTTTCCTAAAATTTAGGAACAACTTCCTACAGAAGAATTTAAAACAAAATTTTGCATTTCTGTCTAGCCAGATGTTTTTAGCTACTTCTTACAAGTTGTTACTTATGTGTTTAAAAAAAATATTCCTTTTGAAAAATTATCTTGTGGTTAAGAGTTGTTAATTGATAATTGCCTAAGCAATTATCCACTGGTTGATAGACTTTAACACCCCCTTTGTGATGCTATTTCACTGTGGAAGCTTCCCAAAGTAGGTTATAAATTACATATTCAACAAGCTGATTTATATCAAAGAACAATCGGTGTGTAAAGAAAAAGTCTGACAGAAGCAATGTGATTATATGGTAAAAATTGGAAGAGCACAAAACTGAAAATACTTCGGTAACTGCCTCCACAACTAGAAGGCCTATTGGTAAACAGATCAGTAGTTTTTCTCTTTAAGGTTTGTTTGGAAATGAGTTTCTCTATTTCCCCCCCCAGTCAGCTTCCATGTACTAGTAGATGTGTGCTGGGTGGTGAGAAATATTGATGATGAAGTTCATGAGTAGAAAACAATGCTGTGGATCTAGCTTTTGTCCTCGTGTGGTATTTGAAGCATGCTCCATTAATTTTGGAGCAGTCTCACAGAGGGACAAGTCAATTTTACAACCCAGTGCTGCCGGCAGAGAGACAGGTCCCACTGCTCCCCACAATTGCATCCAAACACTACACAGATCTATTGCTCATCAGATCTCCTTCCCCAGGTTCCTCATCAGAAGTCAGTTCAACTCGCACTTTCAGATGAAAAATAATCCAGCAAAAGCATGTAGCTTTATGTTAGTTTTGTCAGATATTTAGACTATCCCAAAGGGCCCCTGTCGCAGCTCCAGAAAGTCTCAAGTCTTTATTCATAAAAACATTCAGGATTGCACAGAGGGACAACAAAATTCCTTATGCCAATCAGTGAAACCTCTGCTCAATTCAAACTCTGCTGAAATCAATGGAAGTTTACCAACAGCTTTATGTGAGTATTTATCACCAACTAGAACATCATTCACAGTGCTTACATCAATACCTAATGCGGGCAAATCAGCCACTACACATTTTTCAAGATGTGCATAGTCACAGTTTCCAGTACAGCCACAGAAAGTAAATAGTATGATGGGGGCGGGGGTCAATGGATTTCAGCTCCTCATTAATAATATTTTCTAAAAACACACTACTGTGCTGGTAAACATATTTCAACATGCATGAAATCACTGGCCAAAATGATAGCTTGCAACTAATAATTATTAATACAGTATTAAACTTATAATGATTGCCAACAACACCACTTATCATGCTCAAGGAGCAATCACATGAGATGCCTGGTGCTAGTGCAGTCCACCTGGAGAATTTACCACTGTAATGCTCTGCTTTAAGTCTGAAAACTAAGCAGTCATAAATTCTCCTTTACCCTGGAGCTGTGAAGCAATCAGCTTACAAAGGCCTAAAGGAAAGAGAAAGGGATTATATTCTAAAAGGGAATTCATAACTTTTTTTTTAATTTGTATAATTCTGATCCCTGCAGAAATTTTTTTTTTTTTAACTACTTGACATAGCCACAGGGCAGAAAACTGCAACAGAGAAGAGCAAGACCTGACTGAGCACTCCATATCACCATGCCACAATTACCTTGTGAGCAATCTGTCTATTCCTTCCATGGGGTAACAGGGAGAGTCCCAACTTTGACATCCAAAAAGCAATAGCCAGGGCTAAAGACAGGTCAAAATCCACCTTAAAAAACACATCCCCACCACAAGCCAATTCCCTTTTTGGGCCAAGTAAGACTTTGGTTCCCAAAGGCCCTACCAGTGAGAACTGCACTGTTGACCCAAGGATAGATGCAGCCTGTGTCCTCCTCTGCCCTGTGCATGGGGTCACAATTCGGGAAAAAAGAGATTAAAAACCAATCAACAGTCCTGGTTTGAATTAACCTAGCAGCAAGGGAAGAGGGTGGAGGTTGTCAGCCTTAATTAATGCCTGTTTTAAAAGCACTTTGCATTCTTTGCCTGACATGTGCTTAACAAAAGCCAAGAGCTGTTGTTGTTATTAACAGCTCACTATATAAACACACTTGGCCTGATTTTCCTCCTCCTTACAATAGACTTCACGCTTGTTTAAGTCTCTATTCCATTGGAATAAGCAGGCTTTCTGCTGTCAGGGCCAGAGGACGCTCTGAGAGGTATCTATAAGCATCCTCAGAAGAAAAGGCAGTAGGAATAAAAACCAGCTTGATTAAGTGCTCCATTCCTTGCAGGCTGAGTATAGAATCAAAAGCAACCCCAATATTATCAGCCTTTACCCATGCACACTTAACTGATTCTGTGAATCAAATTGTCTTGTGGAAGAAATAATTTTATAAACAAAAGCTTTTTTTTTTTTACTGTGTTGATTTACTTACAATACAGAGTTAATGAGACATCAAATATATTCTGCTAGGATGCTTTGATCAAGAAAAAATACAAAAAAAAAGAAAATCCAAACAACAAAAAAGGAGTCACTGTCCCACAGTGCTTTTCTGTTAAGCATTAAGATATTTCAAGAGGGGAAAAAAACCAAACCTATCAACATCTAAAATCAGTCCCAGAGGTTACGAGCTTTCATGTTCTGTTGATCACAGGAGGCCCTTTAGTTTGGCCTTGATCCTTCCAAGTAGCTGGAAATGAAAACACGGTGCAGAAGCTGCAGTTTCAATTAGACATAATATCAAAAAAGAAGCTTGATAGCTCTTCCTTGCTAATGAGAGAATAAAAAAAACCTAATGCTCTGGAAGAATGCCATCCCACCCTGCCAGCTGACGTCAATAGAACAACAACACAACTCAATATTATAAACTCAGAGAAACCTGCAAACATAATTTTGCACCTTTTTCCTCTCCTGACTGGTTCCTTCAAGGAGATGAAGCTAATGCTGTTCTCTTTAATTTGTTAAATAAATTTTTGATG
>VXAB01006467.1:616166-627345 GCA_013399175.1 Odontophorus gujanensis
GTTTTTTTTCTCCCATCTTTTGAGACAAACAAAAAAAAATAATGAAGGAAAGGAAAAAAATTTTTTTCCCCCCCCCCCCCCCCCCCCCCCCATGACTTGCAAATTACACTGAGGAACAAAACTAGTTGGTAATGTTGCTTTGGTATCAGAGAAGAAGTCTATAAGCTTACAATGGACAAACAACATTAATTCAGCAGAGAAGAAATGTGATGGAGCTTAAACAGCAGCTTCAGCCCTTGCTTACCACAGCTCACTCTCTTCACAGAGATCTAGGAGTACCTAAAAGGCCTGTGCCTTTGCTTTTGGGTTTTCCAATCAAATCAGTTTATTGTCTGAGGAGTTCCATACCTTTTGGGATTTAAATAGACAACATGAAACAACAGCATAGCCATGGCAACTCCCACCATGACTTCAAAACTGGGGGATGTTCAGATAGAGTACAGTTGTAGCAAAAAGGACCTGGGAGTACTGGTGGATGGCAAGTTGGACACGAGTCGACAATGTGCTCTCACAGTCCAGGAATCTACTTGTATCTTGGGCTGCATTAAAACAAGAATGGCCAGCAGTACAAGGGAGGTGATCCTGCCCCTATGCTCTGGAAGAATGCCATCCCACCCTGCCAGCTGACGTCAATAGAACAACAACACAACTCAATATTATAAACTCAGAGAAACCTGCAAACATAATTTTGCACCTTTTTCCTCTCCTGACTGGTTCCTTCAAGGAGATGAAGCTAATGCTGTTCTCTTTAATTTGTTAAATAAATTTTTGATGTTTTTTTTTCCTCTCATCTTTTCAGCTCAACAGAAAAAAATCAGTAAGGAAAGGAAATAAATTTATTTCCCCTCTCCCCNACAAGGGAGGTGATCCTGCCCCTCTGCTCTGCACTGGTGAGGCTTCACCTGGAGTACTGTGTCCAGATGTGGAGTCCTCAGTACATGAAAGACATGGACATGTTGGAGCATGTTTGGGAAGGTCACAAAAATTATCCAAGGGATGGAACACCTTTCCACCTCTTCTATGAGGACAGGCTGAGAGAGCTGGAGCTGTTTAGCCTGGGGAAGAGAAGACTTGATAGTGGCCTTTTAGTATACAAAGGGTGATATAAGAAAGAAGGGGACAGACTCTTTGGCAGGGTCTGTTGTAAGACAAGGGGGCACAGTTTCAAACTAAAAGAGGAGAGATATAGATCGGATATAAGGAAGTTATTTACAGTCACCACATCTATAGGACAAATGATAGCAAGGTCAATGCAATGACTATGTACTAAGGCTTTATATGAGATATCTAAATGTTTCAGTCTACAGTGAATACCTTGCAAACATCCCTCTACTAAAGAATGGGACTTGGAGAAGGGCCAAAGTTATGAACACGATTTCATAATGATCGTTACTGTAGTCCCAAGTAATCAAATCTCTTTCAACTAAAAGATATTACCCTTGCTAGATTCACCCAGGGAGTATTAGATTCAGTTATGCTTTTTTCTACATACACAACAAGAAGTATTTTCCTAGCAGCTGCTATTAACAGCTGGGAAGAAGTAGTTCATTTGCCTGGAAGTAGCTCTGCTTTAAGAAATCTATTAGTTACTGCTATATATGATTATTACTTTAAATAACATGTGAAATACAGGGTACGATAGTATTTTAGAACAGTAGCTCACAGCCAGCATCTCACAGCTCAGCACAGGTTGAAGTGCAGTTGAGTAAAATGGGAGAAGCTGAGCTCAGCTATCCACCTCCAGCATCACCCTACTGTGCTGCTCAGAGATAAACTAAGTGATCAGCTCTTCTTTTTTGGAAGCCCAGGTACTCGCTCCCTCATCACCAGTCACAGTTGCTGTCTTGTCTGGAAGAGAGAGAAGGTAATGGGGGCAGTGATCAACCTGGGCCTGGTGTCATGGTTTTATGATTGGAATACCAGTACCAAAAATCATAAAACCATGACACCTGATTACACATTCAGCATTTGTCCCTTCCATCTTGGTTCTGGGTCTTTCCTATGTTTTGGGAAGTAAAATTCTTGAATAGAGAACTGTGAGAAATTCTTTTTTTTTTTTTTTGCATAATGCAGAAAAAATATTCATTCGTGGCTTGCTATTTTAAGAAAGAGTTACCAGTGAGACAAAATACTGATCACTTCCATTACAGCACTCATCAAAAGAGGAGAGGCCAGCAGGATGAGACAAGTGATCATTCCCATCTGCTCTGCCTATTTGAGGCTCCCTTTAGAGCACTACACCCAGCCCAGGGATCCCCAGCACAAGAAAAATGTGGAGATGTCAGAGCAGGTTCAGAGGAGGACCATAAGAATTCTCAGAGGGCTGGAGTATCTCTCATGTGATGGAAGGCTGAGAGAAGTGGGCTTGTTCAGCTTGGAGAAGGGAAGGCTCCAGGGAGACTACATTGCAACCTCCCAGTATTTGAAAGAAGCTCATAAGCAGGAAGAAGACAAACTTTTTACACGGTCTGATGGCAATAGGACAATGCAGAATGGCTTTATTTGAAAAGAAGGTAATTTAAGTTAGATGTCATGAAAAAAATCTTTACTCAGAGGTTGGTGAGGCAGTGGCACAGCTGCCTAGAGAAGCTGTAGGTGCCCCAACCCTCAACGTACTCAAGACAAGGCTGGATGCAGTTGCAAGCAGCCTGAGCTGGGGAGGTAGCCCTGCCCGTTCATTCTATGATCATATATTGAAACTTCTTCAGTTTTCAGTACCTTACACAGTAAGCTTCCTGCATGACTTGTAGCCCAGAATTGCACTGCTCCGCCTGTTATAACGAAAAGCATCAGGGAACTTTTCCAATACTCTACTTTCAGTTAGTTGTGACTTTGCAAAACTCTAATCACTTAATGGATTTTGTGTCAAGAACACAGGTTCCCAAATCCAGTTAGAGGTGCCTTTGAAGAGTCATTTGTTTGCAGCTAATGAGTAGAGAATTGCTGGACCTTGACAACTAAGTCTGAAAAGCTTACCATATACTCTGCATATACTACACAAAAACCAAGCATAGCTCCTCCTTTTGAACTGCTCATACATATGTCAGACTAACAAAGAAGCTGAGCATGCTGAAGCCCTCCACAATCCCTTTCTGTGCTATTCCCAGAGAACAGTGAAATTTTTGTGCAATTTACAGAGCACAATTTACCTGAATTAATTTTTAGCATGCGTACCTGATTTATCATATGAATGTACGATGAAAAAGATGAGAACATTAGATCTACTGAAAACTTTATTTAGTCAATAGCTTCTTGAGCATATTTGTTCATCTTCATACCCATCCCTGCTCCATCTCAGAAAGCATTGTAAGAATAGCAGTGCAGAGTCAGCAACATCATGCTATAGCCAAACCAGCCAAAAACACCAAATTTTCATTCAGCTACTAAGACTTTAACATCTCTGGAGAAAACGTTTCGCATACAAAACTCAGCTTTTTATTTTGCACCACCCAAATCACTCTAAAAATTACTGGCACTTTTGCCAACTGAGACATAGTTCATGGGTAACCACAGAGGACTCATAGCATTGCAGATATGCAGACTTCCTGAGCATTGTGGGGTCACAGCCACACAGAAACAACAACAAAAAAATCCAGGGATATTTTATAGCTATGGTTCTTACAAGCATTTATTTGGGGAATCATCACTTTAAAAACATTGCTTCCTTTAATTGAAGGATATAATCCCTCAATATATATTCTTACCCCCCCCCCCCTTCTTATTTTTGTGCGAAGTATTTCTATGTACAGTGTATGCTGTCACAGCAGCTCTGATTCTGCTGTTTGAGAGGGACACTAGCTACAAAGGTGTAATGTTTGACAACAGCACTCTTCAGCTTATAAAAATAAATGGAAACTGAACACCAGAAAGCTTCTCTTAATAAAAGATACTCAGGAAGATCAATTGGAGCAACTTCAGTTTCTCAGATAGAAAAACTGCCTTACATTCTTAAAGGAAAAATAAATAACCCATCCCAGGAAACGTTTTCAGGAGAGAAATATAAAAACTCACAAGTAACACCTGCTTTTCATTTATTTGGCTAAGAAAATTGAACAAGCATATTCACTTGTATGAAATTACGCATGCTTTTGTGTATTTTTGAACAGTGCTAACTGCAATGAAGTTTGACATTTTAAAAATTGCCTGAAAGCCACAAAACAAACTTGCCTGTTTGAACTCTTCCTGTGAAGGGAAGCAGAAGTTTGTTTACAACATGTTTAAATATATACGATTACTTCTTGATTGCAAATGGTAAACACTAACTGCTTTATCCTTTATGCTTACACAATACATGGGCTACTTTAAGGTTTTGCACATTTTTTTCCTAGTTATATATTTTGAAAAGAATGCACCTAATTAACCAAAGATTTTATGTCTGTCTCCACCAGAAATCCACCTTGCTGTTCTCCATGGTAAGATATTGCCACCCCTAAATTATGAAGTCAGGCCAGTGTATACTAAAGTACTTTTCCCCCCATGTTACTTGAACAATCAGAGAAAGGTTGGTGAACATCAGACAGTTTTCAAATGCTAGCGGTGCATACAGGAGAACTGAATAATCTGTCATGAGTACAACTGTAGTTACTATTTATTAGTTACAGGAAAGAAAAAAAAAAGAAACTTAGTGCAATGGTAGCAACAAACCCCATTTGAAGCAGGTTCTCTGTTATCATATGACTTTTTGCCCACCAAAAACTGCCCAGCCCTATAAAGTAGCTCACCAACAGCACTGTCCCAGAGGCCAGCATCTGCTCTGCTCTTCTACATCTGCCTGGGTGAAGGAGCAATACTGAGAAAGGACTTCCAATGGCCTATATAACCAGACTTTAGGGTTTAGTTTAAATCCAACTCTTTCCCTTTTAGACTAGCAGGTATGGTTAAGATGATGCATGCCTCTCGCAAGGCTTAGTAGCATACTCAGTTCCAGGCTGGGCAGCCACTCTTTCTGACAAGCTCAGCTTACACTAGCTGGGAGACAACCAACCAGGAACAAGTCACATAGGTCAGTTGTTTGCTGAGCTAGCTGTGCAGATTCAGCATCCCAGCAGCAAAGAAAGATGGTTCATTAATATTATTTTCTGATTATAAGGCATTTTTGAATTGAGAACAGAAGAGATGTCTCCAGATACAACAACAGAGGAGTAGATGCTCTTTCTGATTAGCCCAGCTTTTACTAAGTGAGAAGCTGCTTATTTCCATCTGAATGGTGTCTTTTTCAGACAAAGCAGAAAAGAAGTTTAAAGAGGATTAGTTAAAATTGCACCTCACCTTTTTACCTTAAGGAGAACATCCCTCACATGGAAAAAATCTCTTCAGTTACACAGTATAAAAAAAAAAATACTCTAAACAAGTTTTTAATTGAATCAACCTTCCAAAATAATTAAGCCTCCTCCATCATTCCTTCTTCTTTGGGTTAGAAAGTAATATGTTCCAGTTCCTCTGAAACAAGAGGGCGGGGGCCATGTCGGTGAGATCTGCAGGTTTTGATACTAACTGATTACCAGTAAAGCTCAAAAAATTATTAATAAGGGGACTCAAATTCTGAAATAGAGTAGTCCCATGAAGCTCTGAGAGTTGCATTTTCACAGCTTGCCTGGTGCAAAAGGCCAGCACAGGATGCTGTTGATGAAATCCACGCTTAATTATTGAAGAACAAGGTAGTATAAATAAGGGAGAGGGACGATGTGCTCAGCTCCGCAGCATTAGTCACACATTTCATATCTAAACAAGCCATTATATGTCACATTAATTAACAAAAGTTATGGTTGACTCTGCAGAAGGTTTACTAGCAGATGAGCTATTGGTTTCCAAATGAGCTGTCAGCTACCAAACTGCTGTGGGATTTTATTTTTATTCTTTCAATTCCAATCACAATTAAGTGGTCTCCACTGAAAGGATACTACAAAAAACTACCTTAGCAAGAAAGTGTTGGCAACAACCCAGGAATTTCAGAGAAAACTCTAGAGCTTGACCTGAAACTACATTTGGCATTTGTATACCTTCAAAATGAGGGACAATCAAACTTGAAGCCAAACGCTGTTGGTCACATTAACTATTTGACTAAAACATGACTTCTTTCTTTATTCCAACAGTGCAAGTGGAAAAAATAAATGTTTTGACTGAAGGAATAGAAAGGAACCCTAGTCCTCTTGAGGAAACAAACTGATGTACATATAAACACAATATTTGATATAATTAACTATACAATTATACACTATTTACGTTAGATAAAAAAATAAGGAATATATTATTACAACATAGGGGGGTTTAACTAAAGTTTTTGCCCAAGTCAATTTGCCATGTGGTTAAAAACATCAGCCTCCCCTCTCTGGCAGTTCAGAAGATCATTGATAATTGCAGGTAAGCAAGGTGAACTTGAGCTGACATGATAATTGCAAGTCCGTAAGCAGAAGTGTCTTTCTGAGAACTCTTTCACCTCCTGCTTACTTTCAGACTCTTCTTGCTACAGAGGGAAGTACAGCACTTATTTTCTATTCCTAACTCTTGTGTACACAACAAAACTTCAAACATTTCACTTTTCAGTAGTACTTCAATTTCAGTTTATTATTATGGCCTCATTTCCTGTTAGATAATCCTTGATCTTATTTCAGTGAATTGATGAAAAACACTCTCTACATGCATCCCAACAAGAAAGCTGCATGCTAGAGTACACGGGCTTCAGTGAGGTCCACAGCACACAAACAAATACACACAGCTTATTGCCACCAGAAATTTGCTTCTCACTTATCATGGAGCTGCAGAAGTATACATGGAAATTGGGTTTACTTGAAAGATCTTTCCCACACTGTGCCCTCACATCACTGCAGAATGCAACTCGCAAGAAAATTTACTGAAACAAGTCATGGCTTACTTTTCTTTAACACTCATTGACTTTTAGGTAATGGTAGGTGAAATACTGCAGCTCGGATAGATTCTAAAGTTGAAATATTACTCATGTCAAAAGGAGTCTGATTTCTGAACTAATAGGACACATGTATCTTGTGATATTTCAGAGGAAGATCAAGACTGCTCATGAGCAGGAGGTTTGATTTCATATATTCAAGTGTTGCATCACAAATAGGTCTTAAACAGTGAGATACAGAATATAATTCCCAAGACACAAATTCCACTGCATAAGCTTTCAGAAGCAAGCAACTAAAAGCACACTTAGTTAAAATGGTGTCTAGCAAGAATCAAAACAGATCTAGGCTCCATTGCACTGATATGGGTCTGAACATCCACACCTCTGAAAACTACTACGGTGATCTCATTAATTTGCAAAGTGAATCAGATGTTGTCTTCTTGGAAAACAAAGAAAAGCTACTTTTGTTCAAATGCATCTGGAGAACACACTGCAAAAGACTCAGGTTTTAAGAAATAAATGCAAGTTATTCTACTGGCTATTTACAAAAGCAAACAAAAATTAAAAAAGTATAGGCCATTTGTATCATGCTGTTGGTGCCCACTCATGAGTTATTCGCACAGTAATTAAATTTAAACATCAAAGCTTGAGGAAAAAAACCTTGGAGAGCCTTTGGAGTCCAGTTCTTAAGACTGCCAACCATAAATATCAAAATCAAAACCAGAAGTTAAATCATATTGCTTGTCCCTGCAGCTAAATTAAAAGCAGGATCAGACACTTGAATTAGTAAAACCAGTGACATCAACATAGTTACAGTTCCTGAGCCTTGTCAGAGTTGATCATTAGCAAGCAGCAAATTAATTCCCATTGCAGTAGAAAGGGAAACATATATTCCCAGCTTCTTAATTGGTAAAGAAAGTAACTGACACGAATAAAACAAAATGAAAAAAAAATCCAGTATGAGAACTCTTAACTTTCCTAATGGACCATGTGTATTCTTGGTTTTATCCTTCATTTAAACAGACATGCTCCAAAGAAAAGCATATATACTCAGCTGAACTTTAAACTCTTTAGTTCAAAGAATAATATCTTGGAAATATAAAAGGAGTCAAAGACAACAAAAACTCAGTGGCACTTTACTACAACTCTCAGCCAATACATGTTTGATTGGCTGAGACGAGGCTATAAATAAAAAAGACAAACTTAATTTTGCAACACAAGTGCTGATGTATCAGATTCTTCACTCCTGCAATGGCAAACTAAACCCTACTGCAAATGACTGAGACACAGCCAGTTTGACAAAAAAGGTCACTTTGTACCCAGCTAAAGAGAGGTAAAGCTCTTTATTGTATTCAAAGTGCAGGAATAGTACAGGTAGCAGTGCTTGAAGTTTTCCATGCTTTCCTACTGCTCAGAAAGTAATAACAAATAAATAGTGTACAGTGTCCTAAAAACGAAGGCGCAGATGGGCACCATCCCATTCCTGAGTGGACTGACCTTCCTGGAGCACAAAGGACCTGCCTCTTCAAAAGAGCTGCTTTCTGGTACTACCTAACCTGAAGGTAATTTCAATTGAAGGTTTACATTCCTCAAAGGCCAAAAGCCTTACGAAAAACTCACAGGCATCGAAGACGTTTGGCAGCTAATGACATTCAATCCACACTACCTACAGTGGGTTTTATCAGCTCTTTCAAACAGCAAAAAAATGCAATATGTAGCTCATCTCACATTCAATTCCCATCAACTTGTCTAAACCAACAAAAACCAAAACTGAAAGCCAGACTCAACACCAGGACAGCGGCACGCTGCACAGGTTTGCAATTTTAATTTTGATCATAGTGAGCTGAACAGCATAATTGTTCCTGAGTTTAAAACAATCTAAGATTTGGATAAAATTCTGACAAGCTTTAGGTTACACAAATGATGAATAACTAGGTTATATAATTCATTCCACCATATAAAGTGATCAAAGAGGATGCCATTTGCTGGAAACTTTGATAATTTCATTCCCTTTTGCTCTTGGTAGAAATAGAGCTATATAAAGCTAGATTTATGAAGAATGGTTATTTGCTGAAAATCTAATGGTTCCTTCAGACCCTGGCCTGATGTTACATTGTGGTGTTTTTCTTATTAAAATGCAATTACCCTCTTTCAGTGGTTCAGTTACATTAATTTTTAGTAAACAATTTGTCAACAGCAAATACACTTAAAACAGCTGCAGTTCCTTTTGGAGTTGCACTGTTATTGAGACCATATGGCCATTACGGCGATGTTGTTTCCTCTTTTGTCCTCTCCTTTTGAGAAAATAATTTATCTTTGTGTGTTAACACTTTTCAGAGCTAGCCTGGACTTAGGTTTATTTTTAATCTCCAGAAATGCTAACAATTTCAAAAATAATAGACAGTCCAGGGAACAGAGCATATGCACTTCAAAGGTAAAATCTTCACAAAATTAATCCCCTCTTTTTTCTTCATTAATAGCAAGACTACAAAAGAAATTATAAGCAAACAATGCAAGCGTGTTGAGTTATACCTGTCTTCCCTCTGTGAAGTTTATGTTTTTAATTGCTCCAACATTACCTGATTCTGTAGCAGAATTTGCAAAGGGTGTTATGCAGTATTTAAATTCATGGAGAACCAAAATCAAGTTCTACCTGACCAAGTAGCCCAGAGAATCTAAGCATCAAGGGGCTGACTTGATAAAATTATTATTATTACTGTGAAATTCTTGCCTATGAAAGCCTCCTTCAGCCTTAGGCAAAGCTGCTGTTCACAGCTTTTTCTCATTTGTCTGAGAAAACACGCCTATTTTGTTGATGGTCTAAAACACAATGCCACATAAAGTATGGTACAACCCCACTACCATCCTACAGGGAGGCCTCTGGCTGAGGTTTTACCACACTGGTAAACACAGTTTTACTTCAAGGAAGAGTGTCGCAGCAACAGTGCCCTTCATTGTCGATACAGAAAAGTCTTTTAATTCCTGCTCTAATGCTTCTTCTAGAGCTTTCATATATCTATATACATATATATCCATTCTTTTTTCATCCTCATCAGTATTAATACTTGTTATAATTCTCCACACTTAGAGGTAAGAACATGGTCAAACAGTCAGCAAAGCATGACTCCATACAAAAGTATGTTATGTATTCACTTGAGTGCAAAATGGCAAACAAGTCACAGCCTCTCCAAACCCGGCCCCACATCTCATAGCCCACTCAGCTCTTGCCGAAGTGAAAGGTGTCGTTAGCACAATGAGAGTAGCAAAGAAGCTTTACTGAGGCAGGCCTTAAAACGAGGCAAGAATACATTGTTATCTTGAGCACGAAGGTGCTACATCAAGCATATGAGCACGTGGGAGAAGCAAATCAGAACATAATATTGTTTGCTCTCTAATGCTTTTCTCCCCAGGAAGAACAAATAAAACATTCCTAGCTCTATTTATCCACAATAACTAAGCCAACATTCCTGGATGTGTATGCAAAAGCCCTTGATTCCAGACACTTATCTCCTACTCTAGACTTTCTGAGGCTATTAAGGCAGCTTGGTGTCATCATCACCAGGCATTAAACACAAAGCCAGCACACAAACTTTCTTGCAAAGACGAGCGATAGAAACCTGAACATTCAGAGTGAGAAGGAGAGGGAAAACAGCCTCTTCCAGGGAGATGCAAGACAGAGCCAAGTGAGCACAAAGGAACAAAGCAATAAGCAACATCTATTTTAGGGGAAGTTTTAAACACTAAAACTATACTTCAATATATATTTATATATAGTAAATAAGATGAAAATGGAAAATCTGCATTTTTTCACAGCTCATATTTTTTTCCAGTTGATTACATCCATCTTCCTTTAATTGTTTTAGTACCATTCCAAAATACTCAAGCCTAGTACCACTTTTTCTTTTTCTTTTTTTTCTAAAACCATGCTTAGTACTTCCTAATTAGTGAAAATCACCTGCTAGTCTCAAACATAACTTCTTTTTTTTTTTTTCCTCCATTTTTAAGAAAGCAAAGCACACAAACAACAGCACACAAAACTGGGAATAGTTAGGTATTTTTAGATATCACAGTGCAACATGCATCCATACAAATAATCTATCTTTTTGGAACAAATGCAGAAAAATAGAAAATTTAATAAAAATAATAATAATAAAAGAAAAGTGAGCTTGAAAAAAAGTTTGCTTGAACGCAACCTCCCCTCACTGTGTACTAAAGCACAGGCTTGCTTGACTATTCTCATGAAAGACAGAAGCAAGATGCATACCAATAATTGATTCATGCTTTCAGATACATTAGACAAAAAAAAAAAAAAAAAAA
>VXAB01006467.1:628424-662022 GCA_013399175.1 Odontophorus gujanensis
AAAAAAAAAAGAACTCTAAGAAATCCTCAGCATAAACTCAACAAAGCTTTTTCCTAGTGAATTATGAACATAACAAATGTAAAGCAGTGAAACAGGCAACTCATCTGAATTTATGCAGCCATTTTTCTTTCTCCTTTGTATTTGATTCAAGTATCATTCTCGCTCTGCAACATGGTTGCTGCTGGACTCCTTAATGTCTTGCTTAATTAATGACACTTTCCAGGAATACCACCACCAATGCAGAAATATACCAACTGCTCCCCATGAAGCCTGTAGACCTAAGAGACTTTATCACCACCTGATAGCATCACCATCATAGCTGCCAGGGACAGAGGATGTCGAAGCCAATACTACAACCTGCTACAGATTTAAAAAAAATAAAAATAAAAGACTTATCTCCTACCTTGTTTCCAGAGCAGCTTAAATATTTGTCAGAAGGTGAAACGCCAAAGCACGGAAGCAGGGCCAGGGCTCAGCTGTGTCCTTCGCTCTCTTTTCCCAGCACCAGAGTCCTTCCCAAATGCTGAGTGCTCCGCAGGTAGCTTGGCAGCCAGGTCCCAGACCATTGCAATTCTAGAGCTGGACTGCCTTTTGAAACCCAGGGATCTCTCAGGCTGGAAAACCCACTGCTAATTTCCATACCCATAACGGGTGACCTCTTCATCACCTTGCATTAAGTGGGCTAGCAACAAGGCTCAGCTGTGTAGCACTAATCAGCCTGCACCTGAGCTGCAGGGTTTTCATCTCATTGCCTCTGTGATTGGCTGCACACCACTACGGTTTCAAGCAGAAATAAGTCCTGCCTTGACTGCCTGTCCTGTTGCCCTGTGGTTTAACTTCTCTTTAGAGATCATAGAATCATTAAGGTTGAAAAAGATCTCTAAGATCATCTAGTCCAACCATTCATCTACCACCAACATTGCCTACTAGAACATGTTCCTAAGGACTAAAACTAAAACTACCCTTTCCTTAGACACCTCCAGAGACAGTGACATCCCCATCTCCCTGGGCAGCCTGTTTCAATACCTCTCTATTCTTTCAGAGTTTTTCCTAATATCCAATCTGAACAACCCTTGCTGCAACTTGAGGCCATTCCCTCTCAGTATATCACTGTCACCTGAGAGAGGCCTACTCTCGCCTCTCCTCAACCTCCTTTTAGGTGGTCAGAGGGAGCAATGAAGTGCACCTTGAGCTTTCTCTTCTCCAGACTGAACAATCCCAGCTCTCTCAGCTGCCCTTCATAAGAGCTGTGTTCCAGATCCTTCTCAGCTTTTTTGCCCTTCTGTGAACATGCTCCAGGGCTTTGAGATCTTTCTCACAGCAAGAGGCCCACAACTGAACTCATCTCCTTCAACTAAAGAAATTCAGTTTCTCAAAAACACTGCTGTATCAGAACTATAGTGTAATAAAAAGGACAAGTAGTAAAACTTGACTCTTTTTAACACTTGACTCTACCAACAAAATGTCCCTTTTTTAATTGCATTTAGATGGGAAGATTCAACAGAAAGCTAAAAGAAACTGAAACCTGCATGTTAGCAAACCCTGGTGCTGTATATCAGATTTCAGAAGAGATCTCAGTCAGACCTTGGCTCCCCGCCACATCCCCCACATCATTAGTGGAGCCACATGCTGCCTTTTTAATTGTGGGCAGCTGAGGTGTTGGCCCTTGGCCCCTCTCTGTTGATCTGACAAACTGGCTGTGTTGCTCTAGGACCTTGGTTGCATGCATAGGGTTCTGGGTCTCTATTTGGGGACAAAACACTGGAAAATTAGATTTGGTGTTGACTATTTTTAGGTATGTACATTCCTTATTGGACTTAAATCTCAGAGCTATACTGAATGAAGGAATCAATTATGAAGTGTCACCTCAGTAATTAGTTTTTCACATTAGTTTAAAAACTCTGCATTCCCTTATTTGATCAGAAGTCTCTGTCTGTTCTCACTCTCTCATTTTATGTGTTTTTAAGGCAAGCCTGATCTTTTAAACTTGAGGTCTTAAGCACTAGAAGTAAACTTCTGTAATGTAGTAAAACTAAGGGTAGAAGTTTTAATGCATGTTCATTTTATCTGACAGCAAACAAGCAATGACAAGTAGACAGGAAGTTTCAAAAGCAGCAAGATTTCAGTTGCATAATGGTCTTTCAAAAGTGGGGCAATGCAAAATGGGTCTGTCCCTACACATTAGATACTGAGCTCATCTCTTTTGCTCATATTATAGAATCATTTAAGTTGGAAGGGACCCTTAAGACCACCTGGTACAACTCCCCTAGCATTGAACAGGGACACCCACAGTAGCTCAGGGTGCTCAGAGCCCTCCCAGCCTGACCTTGAGTGTCTGCAGGGATGGGGCATCCACCAATTCTATGGGCAACCTGTGCTGGTGCTCCACCACCCTGACTGTAATAAACTTCTTCCTTATATACAATCTAAATCTTGACTCGTTTCATTTGAAATCACTTCCTTTTGTGTGTCATCTCCATAAGATACATAAATAAAAATTTAGATGCATTACCACCTTTCCTTAATGAATTTATATGCATGAAGTTACCATAACAGCATTCTTTCAGTCCACTTCTTTTCTGTCAAGTGGTACCACGACCTCTGTTTTTCCTCTGGTGGCTTGAAAGCTGTGACAAGACCTCTGGACAACCTAAGTACTGACATAGCAGGAGGCTGAGTGCCCCGCCAGCCAACAGCTGACCTTAAAGGAGCACTGTAGGAAGTGCTGCGGTGTTCCTATCTCCTCCTGTTAGAGGAGATATCTACTGTGTCACATTTCCTACAAACAGAGCTCCATTTTAACCTGCTGTTACACCAGAGCACTAATTCCTCTGCCAGCATTATTTACTGCTGAGCATGTAGCTGCTGTCAATAGACATTCACTCCATATGAGTGACTTGATTTTGAGCTTCAATTGCTAAGATGAATGAACATTCAGTCATATTAGCAACATCATTACAGTTAATTGCACTTTTATTATGCTCCCCTTCACAGCATAAATTACACTTTTTCTAATACTTACTAAGAATATTCGTTGATTTAAAGCAAGCCCTTCCCTACAGTGTTCTCATTCTCTCACTTTTTCTAGAGATAACATTACCCTTGGAGGTTGGAGGAGCCAAAGCAGGTTTTTTGAGGTTCAACTGTACTAGCAAATGAGAGAAAGCTGCAAGAAAATATTCATTTTTGGTGCTCCATTGTGCCCTGGCATTACAACAAAATGCTTCATCCATGCTTCAGTACCTTAGGAAGGAGGCACATAGTGTTGAAATTATCTGCACAAACATCATATTCCTCTTTTCTTTCCCAGTCCTCTAGTTCCTTTGGTAGAAACTTTCTTCTTTTGCTATGCTCTGGTAGGAGATGGGTGGACAGTCAGATGCAGAGGTGGGGCTGTGGACTGACATCTTGCACAGATGGAAGGACATAACAATATATTATTTGATGTAAAAAAAAATAAAAAATCGAGACCCTTCCTCCTGGGATTCTTAGTCTTGGTAACAGTGCTCAAAGCAGAGCTTTCCTTTTACGTTTTCCCTTGTAGTTTTTCTCATTTCATGTAGCTACCCCCAGACTCTGCTTTCTCCTGACAAGAACCTCTGAAGCACTTCAACAATCTGGCCACTTTGTTTATCAAAGCACCATCACATCCGCTGTTCTGCTGAGATTTGGCAACAGAGCTTTTAGTAAATTAATAACTCCTGTCATCTGTCATGAAAGAGAATAAGGAGGTAACCATTGTTATAGTTTCAAGTGTAGGTCCAAAACCTATTCCCTTTTATGCTCTCTCCAAGAGTCTGTACCCCGTGGGCTGCCTGCTTTCAGTAAATTATGACATTTACTAAGTACCACTTTACAGCCCAAAAATGTGAAGTTTTGGTGAGGCACCAGCTCTGTTCTGGGGAGAAGAGCAGACCCCCAGTGCTGGCACTGATTTTCCATGCCTGTCATTGGGGTGACTAGACAGATGTTTAGAGTGCTCTCAAATTAACATGACAAACAAAATTTTTTTTGTATTATCTGCAGTTCCTGTACTTACTGCTACGGTGATCCTATTAATTCACGACAGACCCACAAATCATCCTACTAAAATACATTGTTTAAGGATTGAGGTGTTACATTTATTTCACAAATACTGCAATTTTTATTTTTTTTTTACACCCTAATTCAAAAAGAAGTCCTTTTGTCAAACAGGAGGGGAAGCAAGTGCTGTTAACATGGCACTAATGGCAGCAGCAGCAAGGAAACAAAGTCAGTGCAGGATGCTTTCTGTGTTGTGTGTTCGAGATATTTCTTTTCTTTTCAGTGAGACATCTCAATTCAACAGTTTCCTATACTGAAGAGTTTCAGAAAGCACAGAAAAAGAAGGAATTCTTCTGAACTGTTGGAGCAATTCTGTGGTGAATGATTTTTCACTCTAACAGCTTTTAGTTCTGCTTTTAACATAATCTGTAGGTTGCTGGAAAAATGCACAATCAGGTGTGAAGGGCTGGATACCTTGATATGTAATGCTCTGCACCTGTGTTAAAGATCATTCTCTTCAGATGTGGCTGAAATACAGCCTAACAGTCAGAAACTCCTGAAATAATCACTGTCCTGAGAATTGCCACTGCTACTTTGAACTCAGTTTTAGTTTATTTCTCTCAGTCAGGATAAGATTTTGTAAAGCAGTTTCAAACCCAAACTATGTGTTTGTAGCAACATTTCGATCATTAACCTACTCCTCTTGCACAGCTTTCAAATAGCAAAGGTGCATAATAAATACTTGAGAAATTGGTGTAATCACCGTGACTGACCCCAAATTCTAAATCTTCTCAGCTCAGTATAACCTGACTCTGATTTTCCAACTTCCTTCAAGGACCTTTTCACTGCAGAATTGCTAAACCATCAGGCAGAGAAGCTGGATCAGACAGGAAAACAGCTTCACTGTGTTTACACACTATTTCAACAGCTGCCTAAAGCACTGTTCACATTGATCAAATGATCAAATGATCAAATGATCACATTGTCCTCTCCATGCATCATGTCACATCACAATCTCCACAGCAACATATTCTTCCAACATTCCTGGCATATTAAATGAGAAAAATTAATCCGTTTATCTTTACAATATTTTCTTTTCATGAATAACCCTTTCCACCTGCACTGAGATTGTCATTTCCTTCTAATAGGACCAGAAGTGTGCAAGCCAGAGGCATACAGTGCATGATTTTGTTTCAATGAGTTACATTTATTATGTAAGGTGTCACTATAAAAACATAAAAATCCATGAAGATATCTATCTGTTGGACAAACAAACAAAATTGAAAGAGAATGAAAGTATCCTGACTTTGTAGCTAGTTATAAGTTTCTGCATTCAGTTTTTCATTACTGAGAATCTGGGTTTGGATTTGTTAGGAAAAGGAGGAAAACATTATGGACTACACTGTAATTAAGGATTCTGCATATTCTCTATTGCAGTTCTTTACTCTCTTTGCCGTAGGTTCTGTCCAGTCAGTATGGAGCAGGGTTAAACTGGTATGCAAATAGGGGAATGCAGTCTAATTTAAAGGCTAAACCTGTCTTCCTTGGTCACTAAGCAGCAGTGAGTCTAAAGCAGTTTTTTTCTTTATTACATTCCAAATAACAGTTTCAGCCTGCACAAGCAGAAATCGCATGCAACTTCTGCTGCTGCTGCTTTGGACTGAAGTCCTGCACATTATGAGACGGGCCAAGCTCATGAGCAGAGTGCAGCTGCCGTGACGACAGTGAACTGCTATCTAGCCTGTGGCTTTGCTATCGCAGAATCATAGGATAATTAAGGTTGGGAAAGACCTCTAAGATCACCTGGTCCAACCATTCCATCTACCACCAACACTGGCCGGTAACCCACGTTCCTCAGTACCACATCCCCATGGTTCTTTGACACTTCCAGGGACAGTGACTCCATCACCTCCCTGGGCAGCCTGTTCTAGTACCTCATTGCTCTTGCTGAGAAGAAATATTTTCTAATGCCCTACCTGAACCTTCTCTGGTGCAACTTGAGGCCATACCCTCTCATCCTATTGCTGTTACCCAGGAGAAAAGGCTGACCCCCACTTCTCCACTGTCTCCTTTCATGTAGTTGTAAGTGTAGGATTTATCCCCTTTTAAGCCCTCCTGTCTTTGTTATTTAGCTTGCACCAGAAGAGTTGTGATACGCTCATAGCTGGTGCACATACAGAGCTTGAAAAAGCACTGAAAAAGAACAAGAGTAAGCTGGTATAATGCAGACTGCACTCTCTCTTCTGACAGTCTCTAAGGACACTGCAAAATGAAAAGGTCTTTGTGCCTGCACCACCTCCACTCTGTACAGCGCACAATAGTACATGACATATTACTCCCACTTCCACTTTTCACACTGGAGCCTAATTTTTAATCCTCCTTTTGCTGCAAATCACCAAGATATTCACAGATTTTATGACTCTTCACTCTGTAGTCCAGAAGGGCCTCGACTGCGACTCAGGATAATATCCAACCAACTGCACAACAAAGTGCCTTTATATCTCTGAAATTTCCTTTCTCCTGCTACAGAAAAGGTTGAGATAACAAGGTATTCTAAATGCTCTATACATTACAGGTAAGGATATGCTGAATGCAGCCTTGATAGCTGAAGCAGAACTTTCCTACAAGATCTAGAGGGCTTGAGTTGTGAATTGCACACTGCAGCGACGCTCTCTGCCTTACGTGGGCACATTCCATATTCACCCCTTTCAAAGCACTAACTTCCTGTAATACTCAGACATCCCTGCTGGGTTTTGCACTCAATTATCAGGACATTTCTTCACGGTAGAAAATAATCATTGGACAAAAAACCACGTTCTTGAAAAAAAGCCCAAAACTTTATGAATGCCTTCCTGTTACACTACTTCAGCAAGCATGAATATTGAGTGCAATAGCTTATGAATAAAATGCAAAATCACAGAATCACAGAAGTGTAGGGGTTGGAAGGGACCTCTAGAAATCACTGAGTCCAGCCTCCCTGCCAAAGCAGCTCCCTAGCCCAGGTTGCACAGGTAGGTATCCATATAAGCAGGAGCAGAATTCTGACTAGTATAGAAGTCAGATCCAGCAGTGTACTGATGTACTCTCATGATCCCATCAGAGGGATTTTAACAAACAGACTGATACTTCTGCTCATCAGCAAAGTTTGTTTCTGACTCTCTGGAAGCAGAATGAAATACACACAATGTGAAAGACATCTCTGCTCAAAAACGTAGACCCCACAGTTTAATTTGAAGAATTAAATTAATCGTTGCTACTGCTTCTTACTTCTTTAATGCTTTCTCTTACAGTGGAAATAACTAAATGTTAAATAATTTTTTAAATCAAATAGTGCCAAATCATGTCTGACCCAATGAATGATGAAAGGAAAAAAAACTAAACTAAACTAAGAAATCATTTCAGGTTGCAGCTCATCTTCTGGAGATAATTTTAATAATGACAGGTAGTTCATTCTCATTAGGATTTCTAATATGTGCATATCATATGCCTTTCCTTGGAGGATGGAGGTCTGACTCCATATACTTGAGCATGAACTAGAATTAATAACTGAGGTTAGTAAAAAAAATGCTTCTTGAGAACTTTCTCACTAAGGACACTCATAAACACTCCTGTGACATTTACAGAGAAAGTAGTACAGTGTTTAATGAATACTACTAACAATAATTAGTAATGGTTCAGAGCACAAAGTATTGTTTCAATGTTTGTCATATGAAATCTAATACTGGTAGCATAACCATACCATATTATTCACAAACCATGTTCTGTCTGCAGCAGCCAGATTAGAACACCCACCGAACATTCAGGAACAATTAAAACAGGCAAATAAATTTGTATATATATTACATTGCAAGTGTAGAGAGTTCTGTAATTCATAAAATGTTGTGATGTCTATTGGTTTTCTAAGGTATTCATTTTAAATAGAGCTATATTGTCAAAAATTTTATTTACCAAAACAATACTGAATTTACCAAAGTGGACTTTTTGTCAATTTAAGATTATACAGTAACACTGATGCACGCTGAATGCACACATATATGTGGGCCCAGAATAAAAAGCTGTATGAGCTTTTGTATCAGCTCTTGTAATTAAAGGATAAAACGATGATATTCTCTAAGATCAGTGTAGCTGTTTGTAAACTCACTCAACATCGTCTTCCAAAAGTACATGAATGCATCATAAACGACGGCCTAGAATGGACATGTTCTGAGATTTTAAAGTGTAAAAACCTGTTGTAATTAATTCTCACACGGGCTCTTCTCAGCTGTAAGAATTTGGTAAAACACAGAATGCTTGTTTACATATGAACCGGTATTATTAACATCTATGAGTAGCTCAACAGCTTTTTATTTCTAGTAACAGTAAATCAGGACCTTCTCTGTTTTCTCCAAAAGGAAGATAACGTTCACAGAAAGCTTGCATTATTCTTTTAAATCTGCAGGGCAGTACAATCAAAAATCTTGCACACGCTTCTATGACAAAATAATTATTTTAAGTTTGACATATTCAGGTAAAATGTATATTTTTTATATATACAAAATCCGTTCCTTTCAAACAATACTGGAAGGCAGGAAAGAGAAGATAATTACCCCATGACTGTATGACAGCAATTTATTAGAAATATTACTGTCGTATTTCGACATTATATGTAGTTTCCCTGACAGGAGAATTTCCATCACAGGAAAGAAATTTTTATCATCTATTGCCTTGCAACAATCATGTAGGGTTGACTACATACTGCAGCCTTCCATTTCCTCTTCTACTGGGCACATTGTATTCCTGTTTAGAGATCACTGATGTAGAAATGATGCTGGAGAAACAAGAGCTCAAAACAAACATACAGGCCAGATTTCCTCCCATCTGCCATCCTGGTGTCATGGTCTGTCTAGTGAACTAAGGAAAGTCCATTTCAGTTCAAGACTGGTCCCTTTAGAGGTTTAATACTTCTACATTACTCTCCAGCTTTCCTCCTGTTGTGTCAAAAAACAATTCAGGAAGGGGTGAAGACAGTATGTTCATAAGATACCCAGTGGGCTTCTGGGTTTGATCCTGTCAAACTACTTGCAGCTCAGACAGTGCCTCAAGATTGCCTAGCTACTGGAAAATGGGGGACAGCCAGCCCAGGGCTAAAAAAGTCATGGAGGAATACAAAAGTAAGCATGGCCAGGGCACAGAACTCATTCTCTGTGGCTCAATCTCCCTGCCTTTCATGCATGGCTATCCAAGAACTGAGGATTTAGCCAAAGTAGACACTTTGGGCACTTTGTTTAAACAGTAAGTACACCAGAGAAGGCAAAAAAAATGAGGATTATTATGCAAGGCAGAATATAAGCAACAGCCAACAGAAGTTAGCCACTACTTTAACAGACTCCAGACCATTCTTATTAATGTAACATTTCCTCTAACACTGAGAAATAAATTATTTTATGTGGCAAAACAGTCTTTACAGATCTTTAGGCTCTAAAACTTCTCTCTCATTCAAGATGGATTGTCAATGACTTTTTTAAAAGGTAATTTCTTGGCAGAACAGGAGAAACAAACCTTTACCAGATTGTAACAGCATTTTCAGATATTTGGTTTAGTAGCAGTCATCCTAATAGTCAGGAAACATCTCCATGTATGTGTGAGAGGAAGGAGGTAGCAAGTGGAATTTCATGAAGTCCTAATTCATAGGAAAAAAAATAATACAGAGTGAGAGTTATACATGATTTCCAGAGCATGAAAGACATGGAGTTTAAATTTGAAAGTTTGCTCTTACAAGAATGAGAAAGAAATATCTTTACAGCTGTCACTAAGTTTTATTAAATTCACTTCATCATCCTTAGCAGGTCTATCACTGTACACAGAGAGGGAAAAAGAGATTTTCCAGTAATGCTAATGGCACTAGCCCCATTTGGATATGTTGACACTTATCTACTTACACCATCTAAACTGTTGCATCATTTCTTCTCTGGTTATTAAAACTATGAATTCAGGATTGTATTTGGTAGCATTTCGTTCCAAACAGCCAAATCTAGCCTATTTTACTTTGATAACGTTGGATATTTCAGATCACGTATGAAAGTAGAAAAATAACCACTGTATTGTATATACAAAATAACAAGGGTTCTTTTCCCAGAAATCTCAAGCAAGAATCAAGGTATAAAACTTCTCAATAGATTTAACAAATATCCATACTGATATCACAAACACCGTCATTGGATCTTGAAATAACATACTCTTTTCAGCAGGTCCTAAGGTGACCAGAGTTTCTTTGAAGTGAAAGAAACCAGGCAGGCACTTACTGCTGTAAGTTGGTGAAATGAAATTAACTAGTAATTACTACTGATGGGCTTAATGTTAAATCAGAGAATGGCTTGGGTTGGAAGGGACCTCAAAGCCCACCCTGCCCCACCCCCAGCTCAGGCTGCCCATCCAACCTGGCCTGGATGGCCTCCAGAGATGGGGCACCACAGTTTCTCTGGGCAGCTGTGCCACTGCTTCACCACCTTCATAAAGATGTCACATCTCTTTTCAGTGACAGTAAGCTTTAAACATCATCAGTCCACTTTTCCAGAAGTCACTGACATGTCCTATCCATATTAGATTGGAACAATTTAAGAAAACAGCACTCTTCAGTCTTTACTTACTTCCACGCATTTGCAAGGAAATGACTGTTCTGGTACGACAGGTTACTGCCCTGAGAGCTGCTGGTGCACTCACCTCTGCAGAAGGTGACCACCAGCACGGCATCCTGCATCTCTGCCTCTGAAACGACAGATTAGCAGCTGCTCCACAGCACATGGCAACTTGACCTTGGTCCTGCCAAGTTTTTGAACAAAACAGCAAGAAACACAAATCAGGTGCAGCAGACAAAGTACATTATTTTTAATATTAAGAAAAAATATATATATTTCTGTGCTGGATGAGTCAAGCCTTTATTGCTAAACCAGCCTGAATTGAAGCAGGTGGAAAGCTGCTATGCTCTAACCAGAGAAAACACAAAATAGTTTCACAGATGATTTCTCAGCATTCCAGTTACAGCAAGCAGGAGATTCAGAAAAGCTTATTTTAATTAAAAACTTTATTTTTCATTACAATTCACAGTTTATACACGGCAAGACAAACTCTTGCCATGTGGACATTCAGAACACTGTGCTGGGGAGACAAGGGTCTTTGTTATAAGAGCATTGCTCGGTGCTGTTTCATGGAACTTCTTTAATTTTAAAAGCGTACCCTCTATAAATGTTAATTGACTGATATTTACACTGAATTGACTGAATTTACATATTAACTTATATTTATTAGAAAACAAGCTAAGCATCCAAAAACATTAACATTCATATCTTGCATGTTATCTAATGGTCAGAGATGCTGTAAGATTTGCCACTTGAATCATGCCCAATCAGCAAAGTCTCGTTCTTTTTAATTTACACAGAGCCTAAATTATTCTTTAAGGCCTGTTCAACTCATGTTATGTACAGCCATGTTACAGTAGACTAACATAAGAAGAAAATGTAAAATTATCCATTCCATCCTGCATTTCTTCTGAATCTCACATATACTTACAAGCAAAACAGAGGATATAAAAGTAAAGTTAACACGTTAAACCAATAAAGAAAACCCACAGTCTGGTTTAGATCTGCTTCTCATCAGCCTATCCTGTCTGAACAATCACCAGTATTCAGATTGTGCTATTTCTCAGCTCTTCTTCATCCCTGCACTTATATTCAGAGCCATCTCTATTGGAAAAGTATGGAGTCACAGTGATACCAGTTTCAGTCGCATTCCCACGTCAGCCACAGCTCCTGCACAGGCAGCCTCTGTACAGCATGACATACAGGAAAGCACTTCAGCAGGATACCTGTGTTAAATATCATATGGTGTGTGGTGTGACTTGACTTAAGGAGGAAGTTAAGATCCTCTCCACAGAGCAAATATCTGGCAGAAGCCTTATGCTCACTGAAAATGGTTGTGTTTTGCTGCATTGTTTTCTGGATGCCGTTATTGGAATACAGCAAGTAAAAGCCTCTCCTGCCTCTCCTTAAAACAGCCTTCTTTATTTTTCTCTTGTCATCTACCAAATAACCTAATGATAGAAAAGCTGAATTTTTTGTTTTATTGTTTGTTTTTTGTTTGTTTGTTTGTTTGTTTTTGGTACATCTGACACAGAGAAAAAAACATCTGCTGAACACCACTTGAAAAAATAAGACCTAAAGAGGGTCTGCAGATTCTCCAAGTCACTGTGAACAAGTATCAGCTGGACCTGAGTAAACCAAAATTATAGTGGGGAACATGTTTGCAACTTTCGAAACTGCAGTGCCTTTTAATTCAGAGCTAAGGACATCATTTGATGACTGTTGAGTTTTGGCATTCATTCATGCTGGTTGGTATCTTCAACACAGACACCTTTAAAATGTCATCATTTCAAGAAGAATGAAAGCTCAAATGAAATGCACTTATCATGAGAAGAGAGAAAAAAAAAAAAAAGAAAAAAAAGGAAAAAAAAAAAGAAAAGAAAACATACAGGAACTGTAGAGGTTCTGGTTCTCCAAAAGATAAGGCACTGACAAAAATTTCTTAGGTAAAAGGCTGCATAAGAATTTCTTGCCATTTACAAATGTGTTGTAGTCCATAAATGGTCCATTCCTAGGCTCAGGAAGGTAGACCCTGAAATATTAAGGACTGATCCCTCAAAGCTACATTGTTACCATAAACAAGTGTGATTCATTCTTGAGGCCACATGGCACATTAGGAGAAGTGAAAAACAGTCTGGGCAGATAAAGGCAGAAGACGTTGCGTGTTCCAGCATCTTTTGATAACAGAAGTGCCGTTCATCTTGGTGTCTTTTGAAGAGATGCGATGGTAACTCTAGACTGCAGTTTCTGTGGAACTCATGCACACATATAAAATGCTATTAGCATTGATCTTTGACAGGGTGGAGAAAAAAGGGTGTATGGCTAGTCTAAGCCAAGAGCTTTTCAAGGACTGGGACCCAGCGTCACAGCTACTTAATATTTTCAATGACAGCTATCTCTTCTGCTGCACAGTGCGGTGTCAAACCATTCATGTAAATGCTGTCCGTCTTTGTTAGAGCTGGCAAGAGGTCCTTCTCACTGGTGAGATGGTTGACTGACAGGGTTCTCTTGCAGGGGGTCAGGTCTTGGTTGTGGTTGACAGCAAGCTCAGCAGAGAGCTTTCTTTTGATGGAGGTAGCCCGCTGGAACTTGTCATATATCTCCACGCTCAGGCGTCTTCGGGTTTCTTTGAACTCTGCAGTGACATTGGCTGTCCACTCTGCAGCGTGGGCTCGGAATTCCCCTACCTGCAGCAAAAAATAAAAATAAAGAAAAAATAGGCAGCATAATAGGGCTGAGAACTTTAAAGTCTTCATAGGCTTAAAAGCAATGCAGCTTTGGGCTGCCTGGCAGAGAGCTGCAGTGGTTGTCACAGATTTCTCATCCCATATACTTGCTGTATTACTGATAGCAACAAAACAAGAAAAAAAAATGATGCTTTAGTAAGAGTTAGTAGCAACTCAAAAAGAAAAATCTTTTCTATTGAAATTTGTTATTGAATTACAGGCAGAGAACAACAGAGGGGAGCTCCAGAGCCCTGACAGCTGCCCAGTGCCCAGCTGGTGAGGGTATGCTGAAACCCCAGCAACCCAGGCTGTGCTGTGCTGTTATTTATGAGCACTTCTACTGTCTGTGGAAAGATCCCTAGGAGACTTGGCAAAGAATTTTCTAAATATAGAAGGAAAAGCTTTTTTAAAAGAAAGCACCAGCTGCTGGTATTCTCTCTCTCTTTGTGCTTGCTCAGACACAGTTATAGCTTCAGCCCTGTCAGCAGCACATCTCTGTACTACCCTACTTCCTCCAAGGTGACACGCATGCAATGGGAGGGTGGGACAGCTGGAGCTGTCACCACTCTGACCTCAAGAAAACACAGACTGCCAGTCAGCACACTGTGCTGTGTGCTATCACCATACAGCTGGAGGGTGGCATTTCCCACTCATGCATGGATCCCCAGCCTGATTGGCTGCAAGGTGCTGGTTTGCACAGCCATTATAATTTAATGAATGTGCGTATGTATGGGAACTGCCTGGTCTAGTAGGAGGTGTCCCGATTCATAGCAGGGGGTTAGAACTAGGTCATCTTCCAACTCAAGTCCCTTCCAACCCAAACCATTCTGTGATTCTGTGTCTGTATATATCCCTGTCATACACGAGTATTCCCATCCTCTAAGTGCCTTTGCCTTAGAGTCAGTATATAGGCTGATTAACTTCATTAAAACCACCATAACTTTGACCCACCGTTTCTGCATTTCAGTGCTGTGAAAGCTGTAACGCGCTGTGAGCTCAGGCCCTGAGGACATGGCTGAGAAGGGTGAGGGAGGCAGCTGCTGGCACAGGCTCCCAAACTATCTTCCTCAGACAAAGCACGAGGTAGGTTTGGAAGCTTATCCATATAATAGTCTGAGGTGAAGATGGCCTTGTCAATTATATGCTATTTATATTTTTTCCTTTTGTATTTCAACCGAACAGTTGCTATAATAAATTTCAAAGGTAATTAAAGAAAGCACCTTTTGAGGAGAATACCTTGTTATAAGAGAAAAGGAAATGGATTGCTTTTCTTTAAATCTTGCCTCTGTAGGTGGCTTATTAGCTGGAACATATAGCACAGGGAAGATAGACTGCTGATAAATGCAACTCCAAAGAAAAGCATTTTAGAAGAATTAACCTTCTTAAACACATTAGTCTAATTGGTACTGCTCAGTCCAGAATTTCAATCATCAGCAAGCAAGCCTGTACTTGGTGAGCACAGAAATCAAGTAAAAATTAACAAAGAGAAATATGGGGCTAAGCAATCAGAGAAGAGTGGCCAAAGGCTTATTCATGCTTTGCAGTGCAGTGGAAAACAGGAATATAATGAATGTTAAAAAAAATAAAAACAATCAGCTCAGTCAGGAGTGACGGGTTTTCAGGAAAAACTTTCTCCCTCCAGAAACAAAACAAAAAGCTCTTTACCCAGGGGTCATTTTATTACATTTGTCTCAGCTTCAGTGAATTACGCAGTTGACTAATGTGGACCCATTATGTGTACTTTCTAAAACGAGGATTATTATCTGTAATACACAGAGGATTCGTCCAGCTGAAAGATTATTAGTATTTAAATTGTGCAATTAGGATCAGACACACTGCACTTCAGATCCGAAAATAATGAAATCTACATTGCTGAAACATTTCAGATGCTACACTAGTTTTATTTGTAGTAAACAAATAACAAAAGTATGATATGAAGTATCAGTGCACTGACACCCTGGGGCAGCTTTGTGCTGCTCCAAAGCTCTCCTAAAGGCAAGCTGCTCAGATTCTGGAGCAAGCTGCTGTCTAGGGGGGCAAAAAGCCCATATATGGGTTCCTATTTTACCCTGCAGATTTGTAGCCCTCTCCAACTGTGTAAGTCCTTTGCTCATGCACACATGTCTGTGACTGCACCTAATCATATTCAAGGGATATTATTGGATCAATACTTTTAAAACTGTGTCTTGGTAACCTACTGGAAGCCACAGGTGTCTTGAACTGCCTCCCTTTGACCTTTCTAACCTGACTTTTGGTAGTGGATCCAGTTCCCACTTCTCCCAAGTGTTCTGAGCTAATGAAAAACAGCTGGTTGCACTTATGACAAAAGCAAGTACAGGTAACCTTCATGACATGCTCAGAACTATCTCACCAGTCCACCTCATGGCATGTAGAGGATGGAGCTGTCTTGCACTAGGAAAGCTGCTCTATTTTAACTTGTATGTATGGGAATGATTTTGGAAATTTTTCAAATTGTAGTTGTTAGGATAGCTAATTACTAGGTTCTAATTAGATTTCTTCTGGAAAGCAAGTTTATGCAGCTAGATGGAGAGCATCATTAAATATGTCTCTCAGAGACAGACTCGTGTTCCAATTAAGGTGATACAGAATGTGAACATAGTGGTCTCAATCCTATCTGCCCATATACCAGAGCTATGATGCTGCTTGGCATTATTTCAATTCTGTATTAAAATCAGTAAAAAAAAAAAAAAAAAGAAAAAGAAAAATGCAGTGCTGTTACTAAGCAGAATTGAAATACATTCCTAGTAAAACAGAGGTAATTGGCACAGCATGAGAAACAAGGAGTTCAGTGCTGTGTGAACTGTGTGCCCCAAATTATTGCTTTCAGCCCCTAGCTTTTGTGTGAACTAAAATGCACTCAAAAAACAAAAACAAAAAACCCTTATCTTTCCAGAATAAAACTCTTAATTCCACAGCACTTACAGATTTAAGTACAAAAGGTCACAGGAATAGAAATGTGCAGTTTCCAACTGCCAGTGAACATAAGCAACTAATAATTTGATCCTTCCTTTATCCATAGGGACCTTTCTGTATACGTGCAGGTTCATTATATCCTTAGGGTATGACATTTCTTCCTATTGCATTACAGCTTCTCTTCATCTGGGGGCAGACAGATGCAAAACACTTTATGCAAAGTGATTGAAATGCCAGTTGCCTGTGCTGCTCCACAGAAATCTTAACTTACATACCTACCATAACACTTGTTTACTTTTCTCAAATTCTCTTGCCCCACTACAGCGCACAGCTCCAATTTCCACACATAATTTCCACAGATACCATAGTTGGATATCACAATACTGTAGCTGGGCAACACAATGCAAAGATATGGCCTCAGTCACAGAAATTATTGACAGCTGAATACCTTACACAAAGTTGAATTGCATTAAGTATTTCAGAAGTAACAGAAAAACCACGTCACAGTGATAAGCAGCACTAGACTGGTAAAGCTGCTCATTCCTAACCATCAGGGAACAGAATTGCCACCAGTAATGGGGACTCAGTTGTAAGAACAGCTCCAGATTGACTTCTTCAACATCAAAATCCAAGTCAGACTGCAAGATATTAGATATCCACAGTCATTTCACAAGAAGTATCAACTTCAACCCATTAATATTGTACTTAAAGCACCAGTAGCAGGTATCTTTACTAGATATTTATGAAACAGTGATCGACAGCCATATGAGACCTGCCTTTGCTGGACTCAACAACAAATGCTCAAGACATAGGAACAAGAAATACATATATTCCACATTGTAGCACACATCATCATGAAAAAGTAGACATTTTTTCTCTCAAACATCATTCCTTCAGTCAATTCACTGCCCAATACGAACTGCCAGGTCTCCAGCTATCACTGCAGGTGGACCTCTATCTCCAAATATCTGGTGTCTAAATGTGACATTTATTCTATCAGAATGCAAAGAGAAATAGCATCTGAAAAAATATAAGATGTGTCTACTTATTCCTGTTAAAGCCACTTAAAATATATATACACGCACACCAAATATACTGCATGAATTTTCTAAATGATCAAAGAGTTCCCAGACTGTGCACAGACATCACCTAAAATGTCATTTAGAGATGAACATACTGACTTCAATGGAACTAGGAAAAACAAAACAAAACAAAAGAAGAAACAACAATAAATAAGCATTCTTTCACTTTTCCTGACAAAGAAACCAACCAACCACCACCATCTAAATTAATATTATTCTAAATATCTGGTCTAGGCCAAGCCTCTCAGCCATTATCACTAGTAAGATCAGCATCTTCCCTATTGATTTTGAAGAAACTTGAAGAACCTGCTGCATTCTTCATTACATTTATTCCAATTCTTATTTTTCCAGAGTTTGGGGACCTTTCTGGACACTCTATGAACAGATAACCAAATAATTATGTAAACAGAACTGCCTACCACACAACTTACTACTAACTGCAATCTGGGCAACACAAGTCACATAGTCATAACCCTTACATTTGAATAGTCTATACTATGAATTAAGCCACAGCTGTGATAAAACAAGCAAAAAGCAGAAATAAGTACGTCCTTAAATAGACCAAACTGAATATGCACTGTTCAAGTTTACCTTAACTTTGCTTGAAAAATCTCAATACAAAAGTGTAACCAGTTGATCTACTTGTGTTCACAGAGAGAAAAGACAGATAGATGTTGCCTGGACAGACATACATGATGTGACATATCTGATATGCTTGGGAGAAGCTATACCAGCGAGTACCAAACAATAAAAATAGACTTTTTTTTTTTTTTACCCCTATGTTGTTTCCTTTAGCATATAGATCTCANGGGGAACGCAATCCAAGCGAGTACAAAAAAATAAAAATTGAGTTTTTTTTTTTTTTACCCCTATGTTGTTTCCTTTAGCATATAGATCTCATACAATTTAGAATGGTCACGATGTTAGTGCAAATAAAAACAAAATTAAACAAGGAGTAGCTGAGTGGGAAATATCCATCTGACTGCATTTAATAAATTAAGAAAAAACAACAGTCTTTCCTTACTGATACTCTTAACGCTGAAAATATTCCTCAGGATATGATTTCTAACATTTATACCTAATGCATTCTCAAAATTTTCAGCTTTTTTTTTAACCTCCAAAGTACTTTCCTGTTACTTAAGAATAACACATCCAATTAACCGCTCCACGATCCACTACTCAGCGACAAAACTAAAACGAGCATGTGCATGTCACATCATACACTCAGCAGAGTACACAACATTTTGTCTTAGCTTTCAAGAAACTCATCCAAGCCTTCTCAGAAATTTCCCTCAGAAAATCCCACTTAAAAATTGAAATAATATAAAAAATAACTGTGGTACAGACAGTCTTGATGTATTTAACAATGCAGCTGCTGGGTGGGTTGACTCTGTAGGCGGGTTTGTCTCTCTGCCTTCTCACTTTCCTGAAGTCCTGGATAAGCAAACACCACTTCTTCCTGCCTGAGCTACCACTGGCCACAAATGTATGTTCATTTTTGCAGAAGAGAAAAAAACGGGTTTGACAGAGATTTTTGACAGACATTTTGTTTGAAGCCCATGCTTTTCCCGTATCTTAAGAATTCATAGTCCAACTAAGTACATTCCTATCCCCAGTATATTGTTCTTGATATTTCTAATTATAGTATTATTAGAGATTATCCAAGTCTCACTGTGTACAGCAGATGTAGAGAAGACTCCTGTCTACTTGTCTTTAAAGATAAAACAAGGCAGTAGCAAAACACAACAGAAAGTCCACAGGCTGTACAAAGATAGCTAGGCTTGAGCTTCCCCAGGTGTTTATCCACTATATTCTGTTCGTTTATTCTCCCAGAACTTGGCACTCTAGGGAAGATCTCTTCTACACCAGATCTTTAACACACCAAACTTGAATTTCAAATTGAATGTCACAAGTAGAGCATTATTTGTTCTCTCATTTGGTACCCCTTCACAAACCCCTTTTTTAAAAGCCAAACACTAGAAGGGAAAGATTCCACTTTGTAAAATTGCCATCTTCTGGAATAACATTTAAATTACTCTAACAGTGGTACTTTTGTAGACAGGGTGGTACTCTCCTATTGGTAACTGGATTACGCCGTCCTTCAACAAATAATGTTTGTGAGTTCATTCCAGTGAACAGTGCCTGTTTGGGTTCACTCACAACTTCCATGAGCACAGCTGATGCCTTGGATGAAACAAACCAGAGTAGTTAAAGGGAATGCAGAAAGCTCATGAATTTTGATTATTTTATTGTGAAGCAGCATATACAGTGACATCTGTGGGGGTGTATTTTGTGGAGATAATAACAGATGGCAGATACAGAAATGGTTTTTTTGCTCTATCATGGTCAACTAAATAGGAACAGGTAGCTCACTTCTTTTTTCTTTAATTGCTAAAAACAAATCAAAATATATCAGTCATTGGGCTTTTTTTTTTTTCCTCCTAATATTGTCCATGAGACACTTCTTTGCATAGATTTACACACATATATTTCATTATTGTACACAAACTATTGGTGCATTCAGTTCCATTTCTAGCATTTCATCTTGTTAAAACTTAAAGCACAAAGAAAAATGTAAGCATCTCTTTTTTTATCAAAATCAGTCATTTTATTCAGTTGTTCCAGCTACGCTAGAAACCTCTCTCAGCCTGATGGGAGTGAATGACACCCACCTTTATTAACCACAAGAAACTACTGGAGCTAACATGAAGCTCTATGAGCTGACCCTAATGTGATTCAGGAGAACAACATGTATTATCTGTCTACGCTCTGTAGCCCATGACTTTGCTGCAGCCAGAAATAGCAAACATTTTAAGAATTTTAGTAAAAGTATAATGAAATCCAAGTCACAAGCAGCTGAAAGGCTCTGTCTTTTAAATTTCTCCCACAGGAAAAAGATGACTTTCATAAATTCACTGGATTCTTTTTTTTTTTTTCCTTAAAATAATATGCTAAAAAGAACAAAGACTTATTCTGGACTTGGTACTGAGTATAAGACAGTCATTGTAACTACAGGGTCAAGTCTCACCAAAAATTTTTTAATCCTTAAATTCCCAGTGTTAATATCTTGGGGGATACTTTGTGAAATATTAAATCTCCATGTTAACTCTTCAACCTGAGTATTACAGTTGCACTCATTCCCTCTAAAGGAAAGTTTTCCACAATTTCTTCAGTCTCTTTTACCCACTGTTGCAAAACACAATTCCCTCGCTATCAACACAGCTTCTTGAAGATGCAAAATTATTCTGCTGGACTGGCTTTGCCTGGCAAGTCTTCCACAAGAGAGCTATCAAACGCAAACTTACTCATGTTCTCTCTGGGATTATCATAAAAAAAAGTTAAAAAAAAAAAAGTCTTCAGGAATATTAATCATGAAGATGTGGGCTGAACAGATTCCAGCCTAAGTATCACTCTATCAATAGAGTTAAATCACAGATACATTTGTCTCAGTAACTTAAAGGATCAATTACATCTTTTCTCAAAAAAAAAAAAAAAAAGGCTTTCTAATATAAGTTATGATAACCTACATTCAAGGAATCTTCATGTGTAATTAACTCTGAGAAATGCCACTGCCATAACTGATCTCTTTAATTAATTTCTATCTTATTATGAAATGTAAGTAATTTGCCCTAATTTTATTTTTGGGAATTCAACAGTTCTTATCATTACTGTATGGCTGAATTCAACACAAACCAGAGGCATTGTATCATTCCCACCATCCAAATCAGCACAGCGAGGTGATGGGGGGCACTGGTGAAGAACTGGGTAAAGAGCTGGAGCTGCCAGGCAGTATGTGCGCAGTCCAGGCACAGAGTGCCACTCTGCTAACAGAGATGTACTTGGCTAACACTTCTGTTCTAATCAACACCACACCAGCATCACTCTGTGACCTGGTGGAACTTATGCATCAGCAAAACAGCCATCACTGGAAGGCTTTTTTAATCTCAGCTAAGAGGTAGGTTATAAACATGAACCACACCAACATAGTAACAGTGTAGACGTTGCTTTTCTGTGTGTTAAGCAAGTGCCATGTGCCAAAAATACAAAAAGCTCAGGAAAGACATCTCAGAAAATGAAGTGTCGAAGCCACTCAGCAGATTAGTTCTCTTGGGACAAAAAGAAAAACGCATCTTTCTATGTTCTCTACTGCACATAGTACAACAATGTAAGAAAGCAGTCAACACAAACTCAGTGCTAGAGTGTTGCTATGGCACAATCTAGAACATGACTAGGGTAGCTTGCACTCATTACTTTTGGAATTAGATCAAATTTCATTCAAAATCAGGTCAGCCATTTCTTCCTTTTTACACTCTTTATATGCATCTGAGACTAAAAATGTTTATGGGGGGGACTGCATTACCATCGTGTTTTATTCTGGATATTTTTGTTTGTTTTGTGGGTTTTTTCTCTTGTCCTATTGATACTCATGTTTGACAACATTTTATGACCTAATTTTTTTATGTTCTTCCCCATCTGACACAAATTACTGGAAAAAAAAATCGTTTGAATGTTGCAATTCTTTCTCAAATACACATTTCTGTACACTCTTAAACCTAGGCAGATTTCTCCTGTTTTGACATTTTTGTAGCCCTCTATGTTCCTCTTGAATGTTAGACCACAGAGCTAGGGACTGTTTGCTGGTAATATTCCTTTCAATAACATCTGTAGCTGTAATACTGTGTTCCTACAGAAATTCAACAACCGCCTGCTGGCACATCCTAGAATTGTGTCACCGCCATTAATCAATGCCTTATAAAAGGATTTCACATGCAGTTGCTTTCACACTATGACTGCCTCCCACAAATATTTCTCCAGTTCAGCACTTTCTAGGAACAGGCTTGCATCAAGTCAGTCTGCCAATCCTTTAAGTTTGTGAATAGATGATTGTTAGCACTACAGAAACCCGCTTTGGCTTTTGTTGCTGTTGTTGGCTTGCTTGTTTCTATGAAGAAGAAAAGCCCTGAGTTGTTTCCTTTGATAGAAGCTGCTCATCTTGGATAAAACAACGTGCAGTGTATCAGCAATGATCTCACACCTTTCTACAAAGCCTCTGATCACCAGGCTGATGAGCTGTTCTGATCACCTTCATTTCCAACTCAATGGATGTCTTGTATAACGGCAAGTGCCAGATTGCAAACTCTTTGTCAGCGGAAGAAAACCTCAGTCTTGCACCCTCATCGAGCAGGCTCTGATGCCTGTTTGCCTAAAAGGCCAATTCAGTTCACTGAAATCTTGCAAAACTGTATCTCGCCTCTCTAGTAAGCTACAAGCATTCATTTTGCAGTCAAATAAGCACCAGTGGTGTCAAAACAGGGCTGTAAGAGTACTGCAGAGAAACCAGGAAGGAGGCCAGGAAAGGACAGAGGATGAAGGAGAGAGAAAGGGAGACCAGTATTTTCAGCAAAGAGTGGCACAGCTGTTTTGTAAAGTCAGACTTTTTTTTAATACACACATAATAGTACAAGACTGAGAGACACTATGCCACTCCACGTGAACAGTCTACATTCAGGGTTCTCCCATGGTGGATATGAGAAATAGATTCATATTCCCTTAAGGCGGGGACCCATATGTTTAGCCTTAAGCTTTAGTAAAAAGAAAAGACAATACACTTTAAAGAGTGCAATAATATACACGGCATCACCATGACAAGCCTAATTCTGTTTTGACAAATGTGAGTGACAGGTCTGCCGCTAATGCCAAGGAGATTAAACAGAGTGATGATTCAGGTGAATCAAATTGTTTATAAATATCGAAGATAACATTTGCCTCTTGAATTTCCTGAAGAAGTGAGTATGCTATTTTTCATGAACTTTTTAGTCCTGGTCATTAATGAGGGATCCATGCCATTCAGTTCAAAAGAAAGACACCCAGCACAAAAAATCACTTGTCCAGACAGAGCTGATGTCTAACACTCTTGATATACAAACAAGAGAACAGGCATGTGGAGAAAGCAATTCATCTCACATAGTAGATGCCTTAAAATGAAACAGGTCATGCTAGAAACATTAATTTCCTTGCACTAACTTTTAAGGCAATGTAGATGACTATGTCAGAAGTTATTCTCTACAGTGGAGATTAATCCCATCTTCATTGATCGTTAAACTCTTGTCCGGAGTCCATTAAAAAGAGCACTGCAAGGCCAAGCAATGCAAGCTCTTTATTTTAAAAACAAGGATTCAAAATGTATAGGCTAAGTGACTAAGGTTCTTGGTTGGGCAAGCATTTTTGCATGGCACACTGAAATTCAGAAGCTACTGCATACTGAGGTAAAAGAAAATGTGATGAGGAAAAAAATCCTGCTGAAATTCTACCTTTCAAAGAGATTAAAATCAGAAGACTTCTTAAGTTCTCTGAGTAATCAGAGCACAGAGAATAATGAAGAGGAGGGAGTTTATGGCAAGCTAGTATAGCTAAAGCTGAACTTCAGAGACAGATCGCCTACTTATGATTATAGCACACAGCATGTTCCAATGACTTTCTGACACTTCATCTATCTTACTGCATGAACTGCTCCCAGCAGCAGATCTATGCTTCTAAAACTCCCACTTCTGTCTCTAACTTGTCTTTCACTTCTCTTTTCATCTGATACACTCAAAACTCTCAGGAGTATTACAGGAACCAAGGCCACCTGAGCAACTGAAGGACATCCTGATTATTTGGATTATAATATCAAAACATAACATTATAGCGAATCAAAGATTATCTGACCAGATTTATCTTTTTTTTTTTTTTAATGTCAGTTCCATTTGCCTCTGACAAACATTTTGGCACTATCCTGCAACAAACTTGTTTTTTAATTTGCTGAAACAGTGAAATGTATTACCACCACCAATCCCTACATAAATCATTTTTAAGAGCAATGCAGCTACATTTGTAAAGAGATAAATGTTAAAAGGTCTACAGATATTAGGTGATAGTCATGATCAACATGCCCTTTCCTTGGAACGTGAAGGATTCATTTTACAATATATACTCTACATTAGCACTTTTTAAATTATTACTTTTATTCTACTTTAGACCACATGAAGAAGCACAAAGTAGGTTATTACTACTGCCTATGGAAAAAAACTCAATTTTGATTGTTCGGAGAAAGGAAATTAAAGGGGCCTCTATGATTTCTAATGTTTGTTGTTTTTTGTTTTTTTTTTCCATGAGAATTAAAACACGACTCCTAAATATAACCTTTTTTTAACATGTGGATGTTGATATTCACAGCAAGTAGAAGTTTCTTGAAGGAAGATGACTTCCACAGTGAGGTATATCATATGAAATATATCTATCTGTTTCAGTTCTAAAAGTGCACTATTACGATCTTATAGATTTTATCCCAGTTCCTATCTCTCTGTAGATTTCAGTATATAACACAATTTTCAAAGGTAAAGGATTCTTCTGGGTAATAATGAGTTATTTTTCACAATGAGTGATAGAAAGTTACCTTAAAAAAAAAAAAAAGTAAGAAGGCATGTTTATGACTAGGATTTTCCACTGCACACACTTCTACTATCTGAATTACAAATAAGTTCTCCTGCTATAATCTGCATCCACAGCATCTGGAACAGACCATCGTAAATTTAAACCTAACTAAAAAAACAGGCAATACAAGAAATTTAGTCTCCTCTGACTTCTGCTGGCACAGAGAAGACTAAATTTCCACTGAACTGCCTTGGCTTCTTCACTTGAATTTTCCTAGACAGATAAAGATGAGCTGAGAGCAGCAGTTTTTAAATCATAAAATGCTACTTGTAAAGAACACAAAGCTTCTGTTAATCAAACAGTTAATCTGTCAGCAACACGTAGTATATTTGTACACAAATTTCTTTCTACAAAATAAGCTCAGAATCCAGAAATGATTTTTCTTTTTTTTTAACTAGCAAGGATTGTGCTTTGCCATAATTTAGTTTTCTCAAATCAGTCTCAGTCATTTCTGATACTGCAGCATCTATTGCCAGATTATTTATTTTCTGCTATGGATTTTCTCAGACATGCTTGAGCAATGGGTTAAAAAGCAGGGAAATACTTCTGAACATCAGGGATATGATTAATTGAACAAATGGTACCAATTATGTTATGTCTGTCTTTAATCTAACCTAAAACACACGAGACACTTGTTTACAGCAAAGTCCCTGATACCTGCATCAGCCATGAGAATTTGGTTATATCTGAAGAATGAGGTTTTCCTTTCTGTAGACAAAATGAATATGTTTGTTTAGGCTACAAAGGTGAGAAAGAATGGAAAGAGGAAATAGGAGATACATTCCTGGTGCCTGAGGAAAGAAAGTTTGGCATAGCACTGTGCTGCATAACCTGGCAAATGGAGTTTTGCTTCTTATAAATAGTATTATACTTTATATGCTAAAGAGGCCCATGACTCTTTTCAATTCATGTTTCTTTAAAGCTTTTCCAAAATTAGCCTCAGCCGAAATATCTACTGTATAAAAAAAACAAGACATTATAAAATCCAAACTTTGATAATATATTGTCATTATAATAATGACAATAATGGATAATGAGAGACTATAAACAAGATTAAAATCCTCAGTGCTATGTACAGTTATGTAATCAGGATAGCATCTTATCCAGATATCTTACTGCCTAATAGCAGATCTTCAGTGAGATTAAAAATCAAATTCATTTTAGGAAGTGGTATGAAGGACCAGATTGACTAGTGCATGAGGAATGATCAAGCCTGAGTAAGACATTTTTTCACAGTCCCAAGTTATAGTGCCTTAGTCATAATACTATTTTTTTTCCCCCTTCCCAAGAATCTCGGAAATAAATTCAGTTTAGGAAACGCTCCAAACTGAGAACAGTCAAACTCTAGGAGAGTGCACTAGGGAAACACTACACTTTCTTCTGCAAAGGGAAAGAGTTGGGCAAGTAGGAATGGAAGAGGTGGACTTGTTCCTTAAGCGCAAAATAAATTATAACAATACAAGCTAGCCACACTTGACGTGATCTGCTGGTTTCCCTGCAGGCAGTGGAAATAATACAGGCTGGGTGGTAAAGTTGCCTGCTGTGTTTATCCAGAGCACAAGACTGTAATCCTGCTAACACTGAACTTGCAAATAAAAACACTTATGATAACCACTGCTTTATATTTGTGAATGTCACTAGTAAAGTTAGTTGTGTAAACTATAAATATGCTTTGAAATTTGCAAAGCAAACAATAAGTTCCCATACTCATTAAATAAAATGAGTCAAATAATCATTGTGCTCTGCTTCAGAGCTATATCCTCTCATTATTTAGCTGCTTATTTTTTTATTGGAATAAGTGTTTATGAAATTCTCAGAAAAATGTGCTTAGAGCAGACCTGCTGCATTGCTCTCACTAGCTGTAAGAGCTATGAGCATAGCAAATAGGCTGCCTCTTCTCTACAGATCTCACAAAATTGGTTTACTAATCCCACCAAAGTGCCCAGCTCGCATCCTCCTGCCCACTGCCACTATATCACTGCTCCTCTCTTGTCAGGAAGAGGCAGGGACCATGTAGCACCCAAGGAGCCTATAATAAGTGAAGATGTGTAAGCACAAAATACAAAATAGTAAGGTCTTTGGGAACTCAAGTTTGTCAAGATTACAACTAGGCTTTGATAGTGTGCCCTAGAGCTAGGAAGACAACTAAAAGAAACACAAGTAGCAGGCACAGTAACCAGCATATTCATTCAACAGCAGCAATGAAGATTCTTTGTATTTGAGTAACACAAATTATCTGATATGTGCAGAGAAATTGAAATCGAACCAGAGGGAAAGACATTGCTTAAAGGAAAAATTTCTAAAGCTTCTAGCATAGCTCAAATTGTGCTAGCTGTAACCAAAGGAAATTTTATTTATCCTCTAACACTTTCAGAAGCCAGAACATTTTGTAAAGAGACAAAACATGAAGTAAAATATTATATCATCATTGAAATGATAAATACATATTTACAATTAAAAATGTATTTTAACTGAAAACACCATGCCCTTCTACAGATAGCTAGGCATGCAGCTGAAGATAATCTAGTAAAATACACCCAGGTACATTTAAATAATACATTCTAATACCTGACAAAATAGGGAAGATTTATTTTCTTAGTTCTATAAAAGCGTGAAAGGTATATTGAATATACATTTCTAGTGTTCTATTTTTCCTCCTGTGCTCACATCTCATAAAGGAACAATCAAAGCAGAATAATTGTTGTCTCAATAAAGGACTTCATTCTAGAGTTTAGAATAATTCTTTTAGAAATCTTCTGTAAGTCAGGTGCAAGCCTTCACACACAATTAATTCAACACAGTTTACCTAAATCTACATGCAACCATGCAAAAAACACTGTATGTTTGACTAGACTGCAATAATGATCCTATTTGAGCTATGGAATATACTTCACATATAAACAAATTTTTCCTATTCCCTAAGAGCAAAAGGGGTTATACGTTCACCTGACTTATAAACAAAGTTTTTATAAAGCAATATTTCTTCCCTTCTGAAAATGTTCTTACCTCCTCTTTTGTCTTTTTTGATATGACTCTTAGCCAGTCTCCAATCATACTGAGAACAGCTGCAAAGTAAGCAAGCCCAACAAGGATCCAGAACCACACCACTGGCTTATAGAAATCTAGGTACTCAATATCTGATCCTCCTGAAAAACAGTGAAGTTTAAAAATAAAACACTTAATTATTATAGGTGCAAAACTATTGTACAGTTAATTTATTTCCAGAAGAAAAATACTTATTCATCTCTCATTTTCTTACCACTGCAAAAATGTATAGCAAAATATTTCATTAAGACATCACAGTCTAAATTCTTCCATTGCTATAAAACAATTTTGAGATCAGCAGTGGCATGCAAATTGTACACAATGGTTCCTAACCTTTCAAGTTACAAAAATGAACACTAAGAAACTGTTTCAGCTTCTGAGATATCATTATTCTAGGTGGAGGTAATTACGGATAGCCTGAACTTCCCATCTACTCCAAATACGCATGCTGTACCAAATCTGAAGTGTTGCTCTACAATATGTAATACATTCAGATGCTGAGAAATCCAACTTTGCAAAGACTCAGAAACACATCTCCATTACTTGAGTCCTTTAACCATAGTAAAGGATAGTACTAGCATTAAGAAGTGCCCATCTTGGGCAGTCAGACACTGTTATCTCCATTTTACAGTAGAAAGAGTCACTCTATAGAGACTTGAGTTGAACTCAAGAAAGTGTGGATAATATAGTTGGCAGCTGAAGGCAGCTTTTTTGAATCCCACTGCCAGACACTGTCTTCCTTCCAAGGTCTGAAATAAAAAAAAAAAAAAAAAGATAAACTTCAGAGATGTTGTAATGGAACTTTTATGTCCAACACAGCTATAAAGAACAGATGCCTAATTTCCCACCCAAAAAAAAGTTATGCTCATCCAGAGCTCTCAGACAACACGAACTAACTCGTATTTCACATCCCACAGTACAATAAAACAAGCCTTAAACTTGCAAGTCAGCTATACAATGTCAAATAAAAATTATACTCTGGGTTGCTGCAGAGAGTTTAATTTGTATATCTGCCCACTGAAAAAGCCAAAGGAAAATGCTCTTTACCCCCTTTCATGGCAAATAATGGTTTGCCTCGCTATTATCTAATCATCACGCAGGTTATAAGCAAATGTTACTGATGCTTATCTTTATGAGGAAGCCCTCAGACAGAAATAGTTTTTCTTTTGTCAAAGAGACTTTTCATCAATAAAAACTGCCGAGCAGTAGAGGTTTATTTAGCTGCCTAAGAGAGAAACCCATATTGCAAAATAAATAAAATAGAATAAAAACAAAAAAAAAAAGGGGTACTTAACACCTGCACAGTCACAGGACAGTCTGGAATAGAAGACAGCCAAACTCCAAAAGTCAGAGTTTATTGCACTCCAAGGTGAACAAAACACCAGATAAAGCAGTTTGTTAACAGCCACCTCATACAAGCCAGTAAAACAGGATTCGCCCATATCTTTCCCCTGTGGTCATTCAAAATGGTGTTGATTACTACTATGCTTCAGAGCTCTATCAGGAGGCAGCCACGAACCACTCTTTGGTTCACATTCTTCATACGTTCATACAGTGCACAGGGAAGTACAATATGAAGTATCTACTCATCAGACTTCTTATTTCTGGAGTATAAAGTTTATAATCTCTAGTTTCTGTTTATATCAGTCTGCAAGCAGCATTTCCTTCACTATGCCAATTCAATTTGTTTACAGCAAGGTTAATTACCAGGTCAGAAGTTTAGACGTCTTGATATTCAATTAACAGCTTTTCTTTGCTTTCTGACCAGGAGGTGGCTCCATCTAGCTATGCCCAAAGGAGTTAATCTTTCCAAATTTTGCAAGGAGCAGTCAAAACACCCTAGAAAGTCTTAACAGCTGTTGAATTTATGAATTTTAAGGACTTCTTGTAGAGGTATTGATTTAATGGAAGACTAGGGAGAAAAAGATACACATAAGGATGTTTATCCTGAAATAACTCTCTCTCTTTCTATACATATAAAGAACAACTACATAGATTAAGTAAATAGTTTCCTTTATTGATGCCACTCTTAGGGAATTCCCTATTCTTCTTACAGCTAACTGAACAAAAATTATTTCTGAAGTCTTTTTCATTCACATTTTCAGTCCAAAACTGCAAGTAGAGGATAGAAAAAGTTATTGGTGCCAAGTATCTTATTTCTGTACTACCAAAATTGGCTTTCCAGACCAGTAAAGGTCACTAGTGCTTTTTATCAACAGTAAAAATTCTGGGCATATGAATGTGATTCACTTCAAACGCAGCTGAAATCAAGCATGCCCAACATACAGTCCAGCCCAGTTTGCAGTGAGGATACTCTTTTTTCATTTGAATTAAAAACATTAGAAAAAAAGTGTTCACACTTACGTACATTAACTGAAGTATATACCTAATGAGGGTTTCTCCAAAAGTAATCCTATTTTATGACTTTGGCCCACGACATAGGAGATGGATACTTGTGGTATAGTAGTGGAGGCTGAAACTTCCTGACAGTATCTCATTACATGCTGTTGCCATATGACAGATGACAGCAGAGGGGCAATTCTGACAAAATAACAGTGTTATTGTGCTCTTTTTTATCTATTGTAGTTCCCGTGGAAATTATTAGGAGGCATTACTTTCAGATATATTTTTCAGAATATTTTTCAGGCATTATTTTCAGAATATATTTTCATATATTCTTTATAGATGGGGCCCTAGAAAATTCCTCTTCACTCAGTACAGTCCAGGCAAGTCAAAAGGTTGGATATTATTAACTTAAATGAATGTTTAGAAAGCAGCCATCCATAGGTAGTCCGTCAGTCATGATGAACCTGTCAGTGTGGGCAACTAGCAAAAATTGAGAAAATTCATTTGTCCCACTCCAAAGAAACATTAAGGTTTGGCCCTGCACCTTGAGAGGAATTCATTCCAAGGACTGCCATAAGTGACAGAGAAAGGCTAGACTGTGCAAAAACCTGGAAATTCAGCACACTGGGGAAAACACTTCACTGTCTGCAAGAGAGAATATAATGTTGGCAATACAAGTTACTTGATACAACTCACTAGAAATTGGAGAGATACTTCAGAATACAGAGTACAGCTATAAAACACCCTTTCCATGCTGCTCTACCCAGAAGTCAAGAGAGACACTGCACACTGACCTAAGCTTAAAGCAGCTTGCAAGGTTCATACAGGCAGCCCTTACTACCGATGTGAAATGATGAGGTGACAAAGAACACTTCTGAATGCCAAAAAGACAATGCCAGCAGAAGAGAGCACAGTCTCTGAACTGCTATGACAAGTAGGTGAGATGTTCCACTTTCATGATATTAAATAAGACTAAAAATCTAAGTGTTCTACAAACTGATCTCCAGCTGAGCAATTCAGAGCAGACCCAGATAAATAAATTAAAGTAGCAACACACGTTATGCAGTTACAGCCCAAAACAGTGAAAAAGCAACATGCTAAAAATCATAGGTCAAAGCAAAAAGAACACCTTAGAAAATGTTCTTAAAGTGGAGACTCGCTTTAATTGGACTGATCTGCTGCTTAACTTTATGATATAATATTATGCTCTACTGTGAAACATGCTTCTCATATGTTATTAATATTTCTGACCTCTGCATAATTCAGTCATACTTTAAGCATCTAATCTACTTCATATTTGCTAGCTGCTTGACTATCTCTTCCAGAAACATTTGAAATACTTTTCAATTTGAACTGCAGTTAAATGATTTATCTGCACATAAGAACAATATATTGTCACATTGTACGTATTTTGACTTCATCGGTAACTTTGGTAGGCAACTTGCTTACACTAAAAAAAGACATGACATGAAAAACTCTTACTTTCCCTCTTTCACAGAACACTAATAAGATTGATTTTTATGTAGTATTAAAGTGGTTTCTTTGAAAATAAGAGATGTTTGAATCAGTATGTCATGATTTTCAAGAGATAGGGCTGGTTGTTCCTTTAGAACAGTTTTTATCTTCCGTGTGTGTGTGTGTGTGTGTGTAAAGCTCGAATAGCTTTCTTCAACTGTTAAAAAAAATAAAAAAATAAAAAAGTTGCCTAAATAATAATGATAAAATACAAAAAATAAAAAGTTAAAAATTCAGCTCCCATGTCAAAGAAACCACCATATGAGCAAAATAAATAATCAATCCACTTTAAAAAACAGAAGAAAATTAAGCCTGTTTTTTGGAACACTGCCCAGGTATTATCTTGAACTTTCAATACAAAACATCTTTACCTTTTCCCTCCTTGCTTGCACCTTGAATGATCAGACTTTTATGTTTGCCATAAGACTTCTCTTGCTGGTGGAAACTGCAGCTGAAATTTCCAGAGGCTGCAAATGACAACTTAGATTCTCAAAGCAGAAGGGGATGTTTTGTTCTTCTGGTTTCTGGGAACAAGTTGCTTGTCCTCCAGTACAAAAGAAAATAAGCGTGCAGAAAAGCTTGAGAACTATTCAAAAATTTCTGTTACAACAACCAGCCCTACAGCCTTTAATACCATTACATTCCCTAATCCCTATCTCCTCTTTTAGCCCCTTTCTCATACAGCTATTTGGAAACCCTCTCTTATACTTCCTAAAAGTTCTGTAAAGCTTCAAATCCAGTGGTGCCAGGCAGGCAGCAGCTCATTTTACGTCAGTGAAAAGTGACAGACACTGGAAGAAATCTCTTAACCCCAATACATTTTATCACAACCTTAACATTCTTTCATGGAAAACATGGGTTTTCCTCTGGGATGAGGGTTCCCAGAAAGATAATATGATAATTACCAAAATGTTTCGAAGTTTTTTGAAGTTTTAAAATTGTCTGGAATTTTGTTTTGTTTGAGGGAAATTTATGAAACAAAATGGCCAGAGTTATGAAATATCCCATACAAAGCTCCAATATACTACAAGAATTTCCAAATACTTTATTTTCTTTCCTAGAAGTCTGCTCCACTATAATCGTAATTTGAAGTGCCACTGTCTACCACCCTGTTTTAGCTTTGACCAAGTGGAAGAAGGCAATTAACACCTCAAATATTATTTAAGAAACATGCCTTCTCAGCCAAGAAAATCATAAAAAACTAAATTAATACCAGCCTAAGAGATTTTTTTTCCCAATGGCATTGCCACCTAGGCACTGAGAAGTGGATTGATACAGAATTCTTCCTGCTTCATGACTCACCATCAGTAACAAGAGCCAAGAAATGTCGTGTTCTAGAGCCACAACAAATACAGATGCATCTGTCAGATGGAATACTTATGTTCTATCAGGACAACCTACCCTACAGCCTTTTACACCATTACATGCTTATCTGCACACACTCAATCTCTGGTTAAGGCACTCAGCTTTTCTAAATTTTTTGACTGAGTGTTCTAGATGAAGTCTGCAACAAAACAGAAGTGACATTTAGTGTCTGCAAGGTAGTTATGACTTCTCTAAAATAAAACAAATAAAAACAGGTCAATAATCATAAAGTCTGCTTACTAATTTGTTAACTTGAAAAAGAATCTGTATGCTTTCCCAAAGTTAACAAGGATATCTAGCCCCTTCAGACAAATGCTATCAGCTCTATTGAGTACTTGAGGCACCAGTTTTCCTTTAAAACAGCTTAGCATCTGTTCATACTTGTGACTGTAAGCTTCCGCAATGTAAACGATATTTAGTGAATATATTACACATTTATCAGAATTGCTATTGACTAGATTCATAGATTCATAGA
>VXAB01006468.1:0-71488 GCA_013399175.1 Odontophorus gujanensis
AGTTCACTTAGCTTTTCTTCATATGGGAGATCATCCAGGCCCTCACCACCTTTGTGGCCCTCTGCTGGATTCTTTAAAAGAGATCCCTGTCTTTTTCATACTGGGAGCCCAGAACTGGACACAGTACTCCAGGTGAGGCCTCACCAGGGCAGAGAAGAGGGGGAGGATTACCTCCCTTGACCTGCTGGCCACGCTCTTTTTAATGCATCCCCGAATGCCATTGGCCCTCTTGGCCATGAGAGCACACTGCTGGCTCATGTTCAACCTGTCGTCCACCAGGACACCCAGGTCGCTCTCTGCAGAGCTCCTCTCCAACAGGTCATCCCCCAGCCTGTACTGGTACATGTAATTATTCCTACCTAATCCCACATCTGACCCTCTGCTGTGATCTTTGTATAGTCGATGCATGAATTCTATTTTCTGTCCATGTTTGGTTTGTTATTTTGTTTGTTTCTTTGTTTATCAAGAAATAGATGTGAAGGATGCAGGTAACTGTAGGGAAACAAGACTGACAACGATTTTGAAAGTGTATTTTCTTTTTAATGAATATAAAAGCTCAGTATCTCTATGCTCTCTGTACAGAACTTCAAAATATATCTCCATTTCAGCTGGTTGCAAAGAAGTTTTATTAAAGAATGAAATGTTTGTGAAACAGCAATAAAAAATTGATATTCCTCTACTGCTCTATAAGAAAAAAAACACATACTATTTATATATTCATATTAAGAATACATTTCCAATTATCAGAATGATATTAAATCAGTGTGCAATAGGTAAATTCATATTACAATTTAAGACAGTTTATTCATCTACATTTTTGAAATTCATTTTATGGATTTGTTATGGAATGTCTAATATAGAAGTCTGGAAATACCTCAACTGACCTCTCTGCTCTGAAACATTCCATTATTGGTGTTTTCCTTCAGCAGTAACACTGGTGAGTGCACCTTCAACTAGATATTCATCTTTCCCTCTTTCTTACCTAAAGCACATTAAATTAGTAAGGACTTTAATCCTTTTATTTATTTTTCAGGTTGGAATGTTTTGTCTTAGACTTATGTTGATGGTATTTACTTACTGATGGTATCCACAAGCAAAAACTAAACCAAATTACAAAAGCTCAGAAACCCAGACTCTGTATTGGCCACTTTAACTTATCTACCAAAGTCAGTGTTCTTGGATGATCAACCCAAATTAGAGTTTCCTATCTTCCACGTATATGTTCACTTAATTTTTTAATTCAGATGGGAGTGGGAGTGTTAGCGTAGGTGGGTTTAACTTGAAATGATCAACAGCAGAAACTAGTTGCATATGTTCTTTTGCTCAAATGTTGTTGCGTGTCCTTATATTCAGGAAGAACCAACAAGTATGGAATTTTAAAAGGAACAACATTATTTTTTGCTATATAAGCTGCTCTATTTGCATTCATCCAAATAGATAGTTCTTAGGATTACCCTCCAATTATTTATGGTTAACGTATTATGTCACATAACATGTTGGTGATATTTATTTCTTAGCCAATCCACTGAATTCTGAAAATAGAAATTTGAATGTGTGGAAATAGGTCATTCTTCTGCCATGTGCTCCAAACTTCACAGTTGCTATTTCCAGATTAGAAACTGATAGGAAGGTTTAACTCCTTACTATTCTCATGAGTTGTAACATTATGCATTCATTCCAGAATGCCTCATCAACAGGAGAAAACAAGGTCGCTGCTGTGAAAGCTTCTCTCAGCCTTTAGTACCTGTTTGTACAGAAAATATCCCAAAAAAGGACTTACACTTTAATTAGTAAGCCTACTCAAACTCTTGGGAACTACGCAGCTCTCTTCTGGAAGTCTGGTTAACAAGAGAGGTCCCAGTTGATTGGAGGTAAGCAAACACAGCAAGTGAGGCAAGAAGAAAGGTTGGGGGAATTACAGGCCTGTCTGACCTTGACACCATGGAACAGATTATCTTGAGCACGATTACTTGACAGGTACAGTACCATCATGTGGCCAGACAAAGTGAGAATGGGACTATGAAAAGCAGGTCCTGCTTGATTAAACAAATCTCCTATAACAAAGAGATCCACTTAGTGAATGAGGGAAAGGCCATGGATTTTGTTTACTTAGACTTGAGCAAAATAGTTGATACTGTTTCCCATAGTATTCCCCCAGAGAAACCAACTGCTTACAGCTTGGATTGATGAACTGCTCACTCAGTAAAAAACTGGCTGAGTGGTTGATTCTAAAGGGTCATTGTTAGTGGAGCAAATCATTTTGTTGGCCAGTCAAAAGTGGTGATTTCCAAGACTCAGTATGGCTGCCAGTTTGGTTTAACTGAAGAAAAAAGGGAAAAAAACATTATATTTGTGCCAACAGTTACCTATCCAGGAATTATCTAGACAATAATGATATTACAAGAACAACTTAGAGGTAATCAGAAAAAATTTTTAATACACATAGAATAACCCATAATGACATAAAACTTTTCTGTAATTCTATTCTAGTATTATACAGTACTTGCAATTGAACTAATAATAATACTCCTATGATTTATTTTGGATAAATCCATAAATCTCAAAAACATTCTCAGCAAAGCATCGTTATTACTGTATTAAATACTACTTTTGCCTACTTGAGCTCAACAAACAAATCTAATGATAAGAAAGAATTTAATTTCAGAGCCGAATGATAATTTGTCAGGCCTGGTTAATTCACATAATTCAAAGTTAATTATGTTTGCTATATTAGTGAGTACCGTAATTTTGCTCTGTTCAGCTGCAGCTTTTATTAAATCTTACATTTTGATTAGGCAAGCCACGCTTTAAGAGTGTACAGCAAACTAAAAAAATGGAAGTGTGGGGAATGGTTTTTAAGCATGTGCTTTTGTTCATGTTTTCATCCAATCCTGCTGTGTTACATGACTTTGCCAACCTAAAGCTGACTCAAATACAGTGCAGTATTTACTGACAATCCATCTCATATGTGATTCCTTTCTGTTTATTCAGCATTTGGAAATGTTACAACTGATGTTCCCAAGCCACTTGATATACTAACATACAGTGGGCTCTTCAGTAGTACTTTCAGACCAGGGAGTACTTCCTTACATATATTTTTCTTCAGAATCGGAAGTTTCCACAGAAGTGCAGAGATTTACAAAATTAAGAAGAAACGTTCAGAGTCTTTCTGACATCAAATCAGTTAACACCATTATGTTTGTTGCATTGTATAAATATAGGGTATCACTATTAATACTGATTAAATGTATAATCTGTACAGACCATCTTCCTAGGGAAAGGAAGGATGATGAATGTGTGAAGGTACTGGCTTTTTAACAATCTGAAAACATGCGGGAACTAAATTTAAGGTACCCACATGAGTTCAAGTCCCATCATAAGCTGCCTTTATACATATCAAGGATGATATTTCTAGATTTATATGACTAGGTTAAGGTGTCAAATATGAATAAGTTATCTTAATTTGAGATAGTTTTCCTTTTAATATATGCCATTAAGTGGGAAAAAAATTGTCCCTCTTCATGTGAATGGTATGATACTAAATAAAGCAGGTTGTTGATGTTCTCCAGTCATGTCGCAATGCTTGTACTGAAGACAGCTACTTCATCAAGGAGCAGCAAAAGTATGCTTACTACAACACAAGAGTATAAGCAGTAAGAGTTTCCAATTCTTTCAGTTGCTGGGACTCATGTCTAATCCAGGTTCTCAGGGCTGGTTCACTATTAATGGCCTTTATCTGTGAATGAATACAGAAAATATTAGATTCCTTCTCCCCCAAAAATTCTCTCTTTATCAATGTGGCTTTGAAGTTCCTTTCGCTGCGTGGTTTTTGCTTTCTTTTTAGTTGATCGATTTTCGTGAAGCCTTTGCATTGCAATTTTTAATTTGAATGTCCTTATTTAATAAGATGGAGACATTTGTATATACGTTCCCATCAAGAACAAACCATTGGTAAAGAATGTCAGGTTCCCAGACACAGCACTTGAAAGAAAATGAGATTATAAAGAGTTGCATGAGCTAAGAACTTTCAGAAAATGATCTTCCTCACTGAACAGACTCAGTTAATCAGGGAACATACTGTGCCCTGAAAAAGGCAGAGTCCTATGGCAACTGCAAAAGGGAATCCATTAGTCGTTAGCTCAGAGTTCATTCCATACTGATGGAATCTAAACTAAATCAATTATACTTGTATCTGGGGAAGAAAAAGGCCTGAAAAAAAAATCTGGAACATGTACCCTTATTCAAGTATTTCTTATTTTCTCTTCTTTTCGTATAACATTTCTGTGTGAGTTATATACTTATATTTGTTCTTGGATTTATTTGCATGTAATATGACATTACTGCTGCAAAACTGTAAGAAGCTAAGAAAACAGGCCTTTCAGCCAGCAATTTTAATGAAGTGCTAACAGTTGGTAAACATCCTGTCTATGCTGAGGACAGAAGTCACTTAATGACTATTAAAATTCCAGAACAAAGAATTTCCACAAACTTGAGAATCTCTGTTGCAAAACAGACTGTTAGTGGGATGAAATAAAGGTTGTTTTCTTGCACAAAATATAATCATATCATAGATTGTTCTGTTAAGTATCCTTTTTCATGCTTTTGATGAAGCAAAAATAAAATTTGGACATGGTTAGAAGAAATTAAGTAGGAAGAAGTCAATCTTATGAAGAATTGTGAGATGATTTACATTTAATTACAGAACAAGGCCAGGCTCTGGGTTGACTCTGAATAGATTTACAAATGCAGTCATCTTGTGGTTCTTAAACAGAAATCTATTCTTGCTACTTCAGCAGTACCCAGAGCACTAATGAAGATACAGAAAAGATATTCTCCTAGTATATCTGATATGACATTAGTTAAAAATGATCACAGTAATATGTCAATGTACTGAACAATCTTGGGATGCCACATATCTCAAAAAATAAGAGCTGTAAGTTTTCTTAAATATACATATATAATACTGGAAACTAATACGAAGGAATTGAGAGTGTAAAGGTTTTGTCTAAAACAAATGGTACCTTCTGACTCACAGAATTAAACTCTATAACCCAGATAAGGTTATAAAGCAGGTATCTTTTGTTATGGTGCTGGGTATGAGGGGGATATCTCCTCCTAACTCACACTGAGAAAAGCACTGATTAGACATCTACAAGCATAGCACATACCTATCATCACATTTCCAAGAAGTTAGTTACATATACGTTGATGTCTCCCCTTCTGCTTAGAACATGGAAGGATCTCTGGTCCCATTTGGTGGTCATTGATGAAGGCTTATCACAAAACCTCTAGAAGATCGTGTTATAACAGCAACTCTTCCTCCTTACCTTCACAGGACCACCCACCAAGTTGTAGACAGTGATTCCACTTATACTCACTGGATCCTCCATTGGGCTGTGTACTCTACCTCCTTATCTTCACAGGACTCCACCACCTCTGAGTTGCAAATAGGAGCTCTATTTATTTCCATTTGTGTTCAAGGACCTTGTGTTCCTATGGTTTCTGTGTTCCTCCCTCTGCAAGCTATGAGGCACAGTTTAATAAAGTTATAATTTCTGCAATTCACTTCTAACTAAATACCTTTTTACAAAAGGCCTTGTATTCCAGATTTCACTACCTTATAGCATTTCATGAAGTATTATGCCCGACTTCCAGAGAGATTTCTCCTATTCAGCTGAAGCCAAGAAAACAAACAAATAACTTTACTTGCCAGTGAGTTATGTCAAGCAAGTTGTAGGGAAGAAAACAAAATGAACAATAGCAAATAGTATTGTCAATCAAGACATTCAATAGACAGTACAATTTAGAAAGATCATCAAGATGGCAAAGAAACAACTGATAATAAAGGAAATACTCACTTGTCTCTGAAGATTGAGGCTCACAGGGGGAAACTCCACAAAGAAAGGATCTCCAACAAGAAAACCTTCCCCAGTGGTGGCCAGCCCTTAAAAGGAGTCTGGCTGAGGTGGAGCCTTCATTGTGCATTGCCTTCACTTGTGCTCCCACAGCTGACTCAGTGCTTGCCTCAGGTGGTTCAGGCAATGATTCAACAGTACCCATACACAGATATTCCCTTTATTTACAGCACTGAGTGCACGGGCATTGCTCACCAAACATGAACACCGAAGAGAGAAATGACTACATTTGTAAAGGTGTAGCACTAGCATATTCATTACATTTCAAGGACATGGACAGGAATTCCAGGAAATGATTGATATCTCTGGTGCTTGTAGGATATAGCAGTTATTTTAGCTGTAAATTTCCAACCTTTAAAGGGAGGGAGGGAGGGGCATCTATTCTCCTTTCTTATCTTTAATTGACAACAAGTTCTGTGGCCTCTACATTTTGTTCTTGAGCTTGCATTTACTCAACACTCCTGTCTTTCAACTTCTATCTGCTCAGTTTATTCCCACAATATTGTCATGATTCACAGTAATGAGTCTTTCTAAGTCATGTCCGTATTGACAGAAAAAACTTCCAGCAATTAGAGGTTGTATCTCTGAGTTAGTCAGTCTGGTATTCCTGCACTGAAGTGAGTTTTCTTCACATTTGTGAAAACAAGATGCGAGGGATCTATGTTTATTTTCACGACTTTCTCATAACTGCTGCATTTGTCTAATGTCACTGCTTATATAGTATGTAAGTAGGAAAATTCTTGTCAGTACTTTACAGGATAATGGGGAGGGCTTAGTATTTAGACAATGAGAATTGAGAAGAGAGTGTAGTACATCTGAAGTGAATCCAGAGGAGTCCCACAAAAATGATCCTAGGTTTGTAGCAACCCCCATATGAGGACAGACTGAGGGATCTGGGGCTGTTCAGGCTGCAGAAGAGAAGGAAGTCCTGACAGTAATCTCTTAATATCTAAAGTAAGACTTTAAGAAAGAAAGAGACAGACTCTAGCAGAATCTGCTGTGACCAGACAAGGGGAAATGGTTTTAAATTAGAGAAGATTTAGATTAGGTATAGAGGAGTTTTTTTCAATAAGAGTGGTGAAGCACTGGAAATGGTTGCCCAGAGAGCTGGTGGATGACACATCCTTGGAGACATTCAGGCTGGAGGGGGCACTGAGCAACCTAATCTAGCTATAGGCATCTCTGTTCATTGCAGGGGAATTAGGCTATATGACCTTTAAAGGTTCCTTCCAACTCAAACACTTCTATGATTCCGTGAGAAATATGGAATCGAGAAATAGGGGGATGCTGCTGGGAAGCCGCATTTGTATGAAAAATCCTAGTGTTACAATGTACTTCATACTGTGATCCACAGATTTATGGGGAGTATTCACCCACCTTCAAATTGCCTACAGTTTATGCCCATATTAATGAAGCACATATCTAATGGGATGTCTCTAGTGAAGAAACTTAGTGAAGTTTACTTTTCCTGAGGAAATGTTTACTCATTTTTACTTTAACACAAATAACGAAAGAAGTAAGAAAGGCAGGAAAACCAACTCTCTTTTCTGAGAATTAATGTTTGGATAGAATAGAAACATTACACCCTCTGACAACAGAAAATGCATAGACATCTGAGATGCGATGTTTGTTCAGCAAAATGTGGTGGTGCTTGGTAAGGAGTACCTCAGACTGTGTGCACATGGTGGGACAGTGCCTTCCAGCTTTACTCCTGTCCTTTCACCAACAGAATTCATGCAATTTCCCTTACAACAAAAGAAATTATTGTTTTCAAAAGCCCACATTAACTTACCAGAAAACTTGCAGATTCTTGTTTCGGCTCTTACACTACTCCAGTGTGTATCTACTTCTGGATGCTCAGAAAGCACAGCCTATTGGGAAAATTGTTTGATAGAGGTCTTGTGGCTTGCATTGCTGAATGACCAGTGATTTACTTTTGAGCTTACGCATATCACTCTAATTTACACACGTTGAATGGAAACCTGCTTGATGTGTTTGATAACTTCAGATTTTGGATTAATTCTGCCATCTGAAGTTCAGACAAAAAAAATCCACTTTGTTTGTTGTTCTCCAAACCTCCAGGAGCTCTAGTTAATCATCTGGTGACATGTAATAGCTGAAAAAAATATGAACATGGTTTGCAAAATAATTTCCAAAGCCAATTATTTTTCACATTAAGCAGTGTAAGAAAAATACAGATCTAAGCAAAAACAGGAAACATCTAGAGACATCCTACCACAGTTTTCTGACCATTATTGAGTGCCCTATAGGATGCAATTCAAATGTATCATGAAATCACAGATACCACTGTATACAGGGCCTAGGACTGGAGCAGTTTTCTGATGACAGAGACAAGTTGCATCCCAGTTTAAAATTACTTAAAGGCCATTATGAAATCTAATACGAAAATATGCTATAAGAGGATAATTGTCCTGACTATAAATGCCCTAAATTTGGGAATAAGTTTATCTAGGAGCACTTTAAACATTTATTTTCATATCCAATGTGTTCATGAGTTTAGTAATTATTTTCTTACTTTATATGTACATCCACTTTCTAGGCATAGGTAGATACATCTACAAATAAATTGCATTATGCTATGAGTTTCATTGCCCTTATTAAGTGGCATTCTTTAGCTCCTGGATAATCTTTGTTCTTAAAGGTCTATTTTGCCAAATCATTATTTAATATCATATAGGTTTTGGGTTACTTTGTTAATACATGAGTCCCCTTACCATACTATGAGTGTGTACTCTCAACTGCAGTGATTTGGGAAAACCTATTTACTTGCAAATTTCAGCTATTTTATTCAGAGATGCTCTTGCTAGTAGTCCTCAGCCTTCTTTGTCATGCCCTCCCTGCACCTAAACACAAGAAGTAAGTAAAAATGAAACTGTAGTTAACATAAAATGACAAACATACAAAATAATTCCAGATAAAAGATAAAGTACCTTTGATTTTTATCAACAGTTTATCTGAATTTTCATAGGGAATATAGTCTTTCATTTCCTTCTACCATTCAAATGAGTTTTCCTATATATTTTGTGTTGTGTAATTATTACATAAAACCAATACACACTGAGAATCCCTGGTGGTGTTTCTTGAAACTTTAGCCTGAAAACAATCAAAAGAATTCAGATGCATATACCGTAGAATCATCAAGGCTGGAAAAGATCACTAAGACCTACACGTGACCTCCATTAAGATGTACAGAAGTTCACTAATCTATAAATAAAAGCATATATGCAGATATCTAGATATACATATGCATAAAACTACGTGGTTTTGTTTCAAATGTAAAGGTAGGTATCAACCTGTTGGTCTAGGTTCTTAGTATTGTAGAAGAGAAGAGTATTAGAAGTTATTGAAAGAAAGTTAGATTCTGCTTATTAAACTAAGCAGCTAGGAAGGTGAAAAATAGCTTTCCTCATCTTTTAAGAACTCCTCCTTTTCCCTTGCTAAAGGAGTTATTTGTTCAATAGGAATTACTTTTCTGAGTAGTCTAGAGGATAAATGATATGAGTAAATCTAATTACTGTTAATTTTTGACCTATGCTCCCATGTCACATTTTTTCAGTGAGTTTAGGTTGAAACTGCAATGTCAATAGCAAGTATTAGATTCATATTATTCCCTTTAATTTTGCCATTTTATTAGAACATCACCTGGCTGTGCTTTTGAATTTTTTATGTACTATATTAGCTCAATGGGGTGGGGTAATAGTCAATTTCCCTCTGCAAATCCTCACTGAGAATATATGTTTTTCTACATAGTGACTAGATGCCGCAATTAAAATAAAACCATTCTCCATCTAGTGACAAATATATATAGAAGAGGCAAGGCTAATAAAAGAGCAGATCTAAATGGACAAAAGCTAGGAAAAAGGGAAACTGATTATTTCCCATTTTACAGATGGCTCTGAAGCTCAGCGTAATGGTGAGCCAGATTTTCAAGCATTTAGCAACCTAAATATGCAGATGGTGCCTTTGTGTGTTCAAAAGCACCTGTCTGTGCATTAATACAGCTGCGTGTTAACTGGCATTAAAAATCTGGTTAGGAATTGCTTGTTCCACTTATGCAGTAAATCTACAGAAAATCCAGGAATCAAGTTCTAAATGAGGTATTTTAACAATGATCTTCTCCTCCTTTTTTTTCTTTTTTTCTTTTTTCGTTGAATACAAAAAATGAAAGTGCATGAAACGACTCCGCAGCAAACACAGTCTGTTTATGAGAATAACCGTTTCTGTAATTAAAGCTTACATTTAGACAGGCTGAAGTGCTGGAATATTTCCCCAGATCTTTTCTCCTGAAATCCTGAATTCCGTTCTCGAAGTTTTCTGGAAGCTGCACTCTTTTCCCTGTCTTATAAGCTTATCTTTCTTTTCATAGAATCATAGAATCATAGAATCATAGGGGTTGGAAGGGACCTCAAGAGATCATCAAGTCCAACCCCCCTGCCAAAGCAGGTTCCCTACACCAGGTGTTTTCTACCCAGAAAACAGAAAGTAGAAATTAATTTGCATGAAATCTGGAGTGCTACTTTTGTTGCAACTCATTTTAAAAAGGTCTAAGAGCACATCAGAAACATCATTATCATTCCAAATGTACATTTAAAAATCAAACATGACACAGTTCTCATAAATGGATTTCTTCTAAGTCTGGAAAATGCTACCTTGGAAGAGAGCTGACAAAACTTTATTTCACATGAATATCATTCTTGCCTGATTCCTCTCCAAATTTTGAATATATACCTTCATATCATTTCTACTTTCCTATGAGTGTATGTATATATATATATTGGTAAGTATATTTAGACAAGGTTATTCTATTGTGCTTACCTCCTTAATTTTTTTTCCTTTTTTTTTCCTTTTTTTTTTGCAGAAGAGAGATCATGTAAGTGCTCTGAGGAGCAGACCAGTCACTCAAGGGTCCAGTAAGTCAGCTCTGATTACCAGCACTGAAAATTACAAATGGGTTGGGTACACTGAATGCTGTAAGCAATGCAGTTGCTATGAATGTGTTATTTCAGGACAAATGTGTAGACAGCTGGTCTGAGATGTTGTGTATGTTAGAATTAGAAGAATGAGACAGAATTTTAAAGGAGGGAACGAAAACTACATCTTTGCTAATTTATCACAAACTTCTAAAAGCAGATGAATAATTATAAACAAGCTCCCTTGGGGACCTTCCAACATTTGCTATAGATAAAAGGCCTTTATGCTGAAGCACCCTACTGTGTTCAGACTTCATATTCAGCAGTGTCAGCAGGTTACGTTTAAAATCCACTTAACAGTAAACTTGGGGTCTAGGTATGTTTTCCTCTTAATTAACCTGCATAATCTGTTTTTTTTTTTAACATAAATCATTTCTTAATTTCCATTTTAATTAGAGAGTGAGCAAAATGTCATGTTTAATTGGCTCAGGAAGGCTTGGTACAACAAAGCCCTCAACTAAATGTAGCTGTGGGCAGTGCACTGAACAGCTGGCTTGCAGTTCAGATTAGGGCTTCATTACATGTAAGGAGTCTTCCTTGCCTAGTTTTCTGCGACTAAGTGTATCAGCACTAATTTCTTGAGAAGGAAAACTGAAGGACTTGTAGACACTCTATTCCTTTTTCTGAAAGATATTTAGCATACATGTAGCTCTTATGCTGACGGACTGGAATCCTGGTCCCTTGGTTTCCTAATCTGTGTTTTCTCAGACTTTTTTCACAGGCACTCTTAAAAGAAGAGACAAGACCTTGGACTGGGATCCCTAGAATATGTTAATAAAATTATCATTTCACATCTGAATGGCAGATGATGTCCTTGAGTTCTCGTTCAGAACCAGTGACTTTGGGCTATGCTGACTCCTTCAACCTTGCCACTTCTCCTTCATCCAAGAAGGTATTTGATCCCAGTAAGGCAGTTTACCCTTGTAATTCCCCAGAGACATCAGCAAGAAGGGTCGCAGGTTTCACTTCCAGTCTGGTGAGTAGAAGTAAGGAGCTTGCAGAAGTGAAATGCTTCTGTGTCTTGGGAAGAATTGTCAGCACTTGAGCTTTGCAAATCTGGAACACAGCTGGTGAACACCAACATGTAGGTAGGTTCCATCTTCTGAAATATATGTTTTTGTGTAAGGCTTCAGAGAAGAGTTCAGTTCTCGGCACTCCATAATGACATTTACTGAGGAAGTTAGAGACTTGAGTTTCCTGTTCATTTTTATTTTTCCTTCCAAGTTCACACTTTCCACATTTCTTTGTTGCCTTTAGTATATTATTATAGGTAGATATTATCTGAAAGAATTGTTTATAGCTTTGAGAGTATGTTGGACTACTTTCACTGTAGGTGTGGTAAGCACACAGGTCTTGGTTGGTAGGTTTAAAGCCTTTGAAAGTAGGAATGGAGAATACATTATAGATTTGTTTCTGCTATAATTTTTTCAGATGTCTGGAAGGAAACATTCTAAGAGTAGTTGGAACACAGAGAAGCACTCAAAGACAGCTACTTCACTTCTGTAGTTGAAACATTTTATTGAAGGTTTCTGAGACTGAAAACCCAGCATGGTGCCCTTGCAAATGCAGTATTGGCACGGTTTTCTTTAACACTGCTTTTTCTTTAATTTATATTATTATGTGATATGATAAAGTAGGACACATTATTTATACAGTATTTAACTTTCTCACAAAAATATAATATATATATTATTGTTTTCTTATTTTGTATGTTTTAGATGGTTTCGATTAACCATTCAATCATCCGAATGTTTCTAGAACCAACATCCCTGTTGAGAAATAAAAGAGTTGAAAATGAGTCTGCATATTACTCATTCATGTGCAATACTTTTCCATCAAATTCCGTAACGTGTGCATATACTGCAGGTGTTATTTTTTTAACCTTTACTGATACTTTTAATTTAAATATTTTACACTTGAATAAAAGCTTAAACATGATAGATTTGCAAGTAATTTGGTGACTGGGATATATGTGAAAAATGTAAAATGCATTAGATCAGAGTTGACCAACATTATAGCAAATTACATAGTGTCAGAAAGATTGCTTTTAATATTTAAATAACCTGTACTTAATATGTTTGAGATATGATCTGTCAGATATAGAGATGGTACTTAAGTCACTGCTAACAGCAGTCTTATGAAGATAAAACTGCTTAGTTTTAACATGTGACCACTTATTAAACTGAACCAGAACATGTAAAATAATGTACTTTTTGGCAAAAACAACTACAACAAAAAGGTCAAAACAAAGAACAAGCAAACAATGCACATGTTTGTAGTCTCACAGAAGTCTCTAGCAGAAATCATTAAAGTGGGACTGTTTTAGTTTACAAAGGGCTTTGGAAGATTGAAGAATGCATGTAATCAGTGCTTCACTGGAATCTCCCAGGAAGAAAAAAGTAGAAAACAACAACAAATCAAACTACTGAAGATCTCTGCAGGAAGAAAGACCTACCCAGGAAATTTGAGATGACTACTGACCCTATCAGACAGGAGGGAGAAGTATGTATACAGAGAGGGACACGAGCAACCCATGGAGGAATAACTGAATCTATTTTGTATATAATTTAATTCTTGTTGTTTATGGTCGCATCTACTTTTCACAAAAAAAAAACAAAAAAAAAAAACAGATAAAATGTTAGTGTAAGAGTCAGAACAGTTCTGTCATCAAAATCTCCTGTCCAGAGGATACTAGTCAATTTGGCTGTATTAAGTGATAGCTTATAATTGTGCTCTGGAACTACTAGTAGGCAAATTGAGATAGAGATACTTTCATGACATTTTTAATATTATAATGGATTCAACTAAAATAGATAACAGTTAATTTTCATAAAATAGTCTTTGCTTTGTATTTAAATAAGTCATTTAATGAACAGGTCTATTTAACCTTTTGTGGTTGTAGGCGTTATCAGAAGCTGGAGGCTCTGGATATACTAAAGAGTATACACTGAAAAATATTTTTAATTAAAAACCAACCAACCAACCAAACAAACAAACAAAAAATAAAACATAGACTGACAAATTCAGAGGAATTTTATAGAAACCTTCTTGTTCTTCCAAACATCTGAAGGAAGTTTTCAAAATCTAAGCATACAACTGAAATAGAATATAATATCATTTTCCACATCAGACAGGAGAATTAATAATATTTCAACAAGATTTTCTTTAAGCTATGCTCTTTCACTCTTTATATTTACAGGATGCTATCTGAGGACTAGCAGGCAATTCTGTTCTGTAATGAGAAATATTAAGCCCCTCAGTTTCAATCCCATCCTTGCTAATGCATACAAACAAATTAGAACTATATTCTTTGCCCTTTGCCTTTTCACTATCATTGATATCATTCTTTAAATAGAAATGCTAAATTATTGAGACAGTCTCTGATCTTCTGTTAGTCTAAATCCAGTGCTTTTTCAATGAAGTAGAAAGCTTAATGAAATTATTATGGACTTAACCTTGGCCAGTATCTTTAATTTTTTTACATGTCGACAACCAACAGATAAAATCCCACCATCCAGAGCAGAACTTTAGAAATTTCACTTATGCTGTAGAGCGAACACACTCTTTTATGCCTTATTTTTAGGAAAATCTTGTTTTAACTGGCATTAATACACATGGTATGCAAATTGGGAACAAATGAAGGCATTGTTATACTCAAAGATTTGTCACTGGAAAAACAAAAGGCATTTAATTTTTAAAGCTAAGAACTTATTAGAAGTGTAATAAAATGTTCAGAGCATATTAAAAAAAATGTTGTTATTCCAAATGTAATTATTGCAGGAATTGTAAATAAGGAACAGTATTACAGAATGCAAAATGTTGTCATGACTGTACGGTTTCAATCTCTGATTTTCTACCCCTGTTCTCTAAGTTTTGCATTTCTTTACATATCCACATATGAGCTGTTTATAGACCTGAAACCTTGAGTGTTATGTTTTTCCATTTCCATCTCATCTCTTCATTCTTCTACAATGCATCATGCATTCCCAGCTTGAAGGTCTCTGCTATCACACCAGGAATTTGTTCTCAACAGTACATCATCAAGCTAGGGGCATAAAAATATATCTATTTGCAAAATAACCACTTATCAATATTTTTATATAGAAAATGTAGTTCAAAATTAGTAAGATAAGCTAAAATAAAACAAGTTTGGCATAGTAGCTTTGTCATTAGAAAGACTGTTTTTACAGACAAATGAACTAAAACAAGTTCCAGACAAGTCAGCACAAGATCAGAACTGAAACTGCACAAAATTAGCACAAAGGCAGTGGCCTCTTACTGGAAATGGCAATACTTTGTGTACTAAGGTACTGGACTACAAAGTTAAGAGATAGTACAGCTTCTCAGAAGCTTTAACAGGTCCAACATCATTAACAGTACTTGACTGTTGTCTATAGTGTTTCTCAACTAGAATCCATCTAATAATAAATTTTATTTTTCAGATTCTTTGGACAAACTCCTTGGTGCATTTCTGTCCTGGTTTTGACTGGATCAGACTTCATTTTTTTAATAAGTAGTAACTGGTATGGTGCTGTGTTTTGGATTTGAGATGAAAACAGTGGTGATAAGTCACTGGATATTTTAGTTGCTGAAAATAACACAATGCACTTTTTCAGTAGTACCTAGGGCAGTATACAGGGTGGAAAACTTAATATTAAAATTCCCAAAGAACTGCCTTCAATAGAAGATGCTGCCCTTCAAAACCACCTGGTAACCAGTTTTTTGTTTTAGAATTACCACAGAAGTAGTTTTGTAGTATTATTCAGCATTCGGTTTCCAGAACATATGTAAAATATATTGCTTGTTTTTTGGTGTCGATTTTAGTTATGGTATTGACAGCTACACTGTAGTGGTGTTAGCTTAATCAAACTCAGTGTAAGATCTTGTCAATAGGAAAGATGTTATTTATTTTCTGTTTCATTTTTATGAAATCACATAACACTTTTTTTCTACCTACACGGCAGGTTCTCAAAAGTAATCACAGGTATCAAGTATGTGCTACGGTCAGTACGTGCATTGAATGTTATCATAAAAACACAGAAATTAGCATCCTACAAAAACATAACTGCCTACAGGAAAAAGTCTGATCCAAATACTGCATGATGACCGTCCACTAGCTCTCCTATTGCTGCTTTCACCTTCCTTTCTTAGTGATTACATCCATTTGTTGGGCCTTGACTTAAATTAGATTGGGAAAGGTCTAGGGCCAAGGTCATGTTATTCTACACATTTGAACGATGCCTGGTACAGTGACACTTTGCTTTTGACAGATTTCCCAACAATTGTTGCAATAGGAATAATAAAATAACATCAATAATAGCATCTGACATAATAGAATTACAAAATATACCACAATGCGTATTTATTGCTTTAACTCACTGAAGTTTGGTCAGTATGTGCTTCTGCAGATTTTATCTTTAAAAATAATAAAAGTTAAATTTTGGCAACGATAGCAAATATTTGTCCTAATGTTCTTCATATTTTATTGATATACTCTAAGAATCCTATGTATACATCTAAATATATATTTTATGTAGTTACTTTTTCTTTTATTGAGTACTCAAGGCGAGGGGACTGATTATGAACTTCCTTCAGTCTGGTAAGCAAGAGAACTTCTCTGTGATAATCTATTCAGTTTCCAAAATTGATACTTTTCTATATGTGATGCTTGTTCAGATTCTCAGATGCATTAACGGTTTATGCATGTTAGAAATAGGGCCTTAGTCTTGTGCTGTGGGATTTAATTGTAACAGAACCCAAAAACTTCTATGTGAATATAGAGTTAGATTTCAACTTATACGAAGTCACACTGCACCAAGAGAACATCTTGAAAGATTTCATAAATATCCAGTGCATGAAAGAAAGAAATTAACAGCTATGCTTCCAGCCTACTGAGAATAAAAGAAAACTATTAAATTATTTTACACAGTGAATATTGCTTTAGCTGCACAGATATGTAATCAGCAAATACAGGAATGGCTTCACACTGGCTCTCTGCTCTCATTCCTTTTTTTTTTTTTTTGGAAAAGCTAAATATATATTACCATAATGAGTAGCTTTACTCTTGCAGCATACAATTGACTTTCATAGATCTTCCTGTGTTTTGTTTTGTCTGATTCTAAAGGATTACTCTGTTAATCCCTAGGTTCTTAGATGGTTGTTCAACTGAAAGCAATTGAAAGTTTTGTGGTAGGTTTTTTTCCTTCTTGATTAGGCTCAGTAGGATAGAAGTCATTTCTGAACATAAATGATCTAAGACTCTGATGCGCACTTGTAAAAATCCTGCTGATCCTAAGATCACTTAAATCACTTGAACTTCACAGAGTCAAAATATATCAAAGTACAGGGACAAGTAGGAAAATAAATCACAAAATTTAAAAGTTTCTTGAAAAACTATATGTTGTAAACTTGTATAAAAAATAATAAAATGGAAAATGTGAGCACAGAAGTGTCAAAATCCCTTCCAGGTATTTTTTGCTGCTCAGCTGGTGTGCAAGATCTGGAAAACATTCCGAACAAAACACCTTCCAAACCCCGCCATCTTCAACCTGCAAGCTGTTTTTTGCTCCAAACTGGCTGCACAGTTTTATGAATGTAACTCTAAACTCAATTAAATCCGTGTTTCCTGCCCCTTTTTTCCACTCCTGATTACTCTGACATCTCAGAGTTCATTTAAAAGTGTTCAGTGTGCTTTGATCAGCTACATACATTTTTCTGTCTACAAGTAGTACTTTTGCATGTTCTGGAGCTGTTCATTGCTTCTTTGAGACTGGCAGATCATCTGCAACTTTATAGCATGCCCTGAAACACCAGCCCTCCTGAATGGTTCCCAGGTGCTCTAAAAGTTTTTGCCACTCTGCAGATTTGCTTCAGATAGCTTCAAATGCACGTGAACTCAAAGGAACACACATAATTTGTGGGTCCTCCTTTGACTAATGGAGAAGTGTTAGGGAGAATTTGTGTAATTTTTCTAATAGAAATATATCTAATTCAGGAAGTATGAAATTAGCATTTAGTTAAGCAGTAATTCTTCTGGTCTAACAGAAATCTGTTAATTGTTATCTCTGTCACCTAACAAATGTGGATAAGCATTCCAGGAACATTTCAAACTATTTAGATTTTTTCTCTGACCTAAAAATGAATCAGGTATTACAGAAATTTTTAAAGTATTGTTTTAAGATTTTTAAAAACATTTTGTACGTTCTTCTGGGATTAGGAATGGACTAAATTCTGCTAGATGTGATTCTCATGGATCAACTACAAATACAATAATATTGTCCTTGATCCCACAAAGGACTTATATGCATACTTCATATTATTTAAGTTGATTAAATCTGAGTGATATCTGAATACTTTTCTAACAAAGCAATCCTGTCTTGTGTGAGAGCCCGGAAATATCTTAAGCACCATTTCATTCCATTCAGTCCTAGAAACCAAGAAAGATACACTTGGATAGTGACAGAGCCTTTGACCTAAGCTTCTCTTGATGTTCATTTACTTAGCTTTCTATTTATTTGTTACAGTAAGCATAATTATGTTATGAAATGAAAAGAACTGAATGCAGCTTTTTTTGATCAAGTAGAATATTGTGTACGGTGGGTCCTGAGACTGTGAGCAATATTGCACTGTGTAGCATCTTTTCTTTTATCTTTCTTCTTTTCATCTTTTTTTAAGTTCTGGTGCTTGCTTTACAATGTGTTTTTGTCTCAGATTTTTTTTTGAATAATGTATTTCACTGCCAGCGCTGACAAGCATATATTCAGCAACTATACAGGAAAAATAAAGAAAGCAAAACAAAACAAAACAAAACAAAACAAAACACAGACCTTTGCTACTACTGTCTGTTTAAAATTATTTATTTCCAGTAAAAAAAGTAAATTATGATATAATTATGTGCAAACAGATAAAGATCTGGTCCTCCCTTTCCTTATTCACAAAATATATTCCATAGCATTTCTCCAGAACACTATCTCAGCACTTACTGGCATAAAGAAAACCACATGCTTCTTCAAAGAAAGTCAAGGTTTTACGTCTGCTCAGTCAAATTAAAATGTCTGGACAACTGTACTTCATTCATATCAAAGCATGAACTATTTAATATACCCTTTCATACTCAATACCCTGGGGCAGCCTGACCCTCTGCTGAAGTCCTTGGTCTCATCTGCTGTAATTTCACGTGTCACAGTTTTCTTTTAGATTATTATTTGTATAAGTTGGTATGCTACAAGTAATTTGTACTGGAGGAGATGAGCCTGAATGTCTTTCTCCAGTTTTATATTTTGTTCCATGTGAATGCAGCCGAAGTGCAGCAGGTTTAAGTGACAACGGGATATCTTATTACTCGTCAGTGCATCTGTACCTATGCAGAGACCACTGTAAGATAAGGCTTTATTTAAGCTAGGTAAAACTTGAACATTATAAACATTTAGGAGTATTATGATATTTGAAATTCTGTTCCTTGCTCTGCTCAAAAGAGTTTCAGATCTTCCTTTCTGAACTAAATATTACAATGCCCTGAGCTAGTGCCTTTGTTTGTTTGGTTTGTACCGTGGAAATCTTGAGTGACAAATTTCTCTGAAGAATTACTTTTAAAACTCCATTAAAGTGAGCAATTCATAGAACATTTAAGTGAGAAACAGAAAGAAGCTGGAATTCAGCATCTGCAAATGCCTTTTCAGCTTAAGTAAGCATTGCCATTTGTATTTATAATATGTTTCTCAGTTGTCATATCATGCCAGAAATCTTGTCTATTCATAATGAATACAATAAAAACATATTTCTCTTATGCCTGGGTGCATTCATTCATGCTGACAGAAAGAATTTACTGATAAAGGAAGGAGAAGCAACATGATTGATGTTAATAGAATAAGAGGGACTCTGCTCCCTTTTTTTTTTTTTTTTTGCTTCTGTGCTCTGTCTTAAATCTTTTGTAGGAATCCCAAGGGAGAGAACTCCTGGTAGACTGAAAGGTGCTGGTGACCCAAACCTACATTCACACAGAATTTAAGTTTCCTCATATTTAAGTTAGCTTACCATATGTGTGAATGGAGTTTCAAATAATAAGAAAGATGTCATGGAAATGACAAACGAAACATACTCTGAAGCAAAGTCATCCTTAATCTTATAGAATTTGAGAAGTTTTTGCTGAATCCTCAATATTCCATTTCATAATATATGGATATGGCAAGGTAGATAACAGGTGGTCAGTTTGCTCACTGTTTCCACAGAAATCTAGGCATGTTAGCAGCAAGACTTCCTTCTATAAGTCTTACCACTTTTTGCCAAGGTAAGACTAGCTCATGATGCCAAATCTTCAGGACGCACATGTAAGTATTCATGTAAAATTGGAGTAAGTAATCTTGCCAATGCAGTTATTTCTTCCCATAAATGTGAAAGTTTTGCTTACTGTCTGTCTTACCTAATATTATGCAGACTTAGTTTCCAATCTTTCACTGATCTTGTTCTTGAAGCAAAAATAAGCAAATAAACATAGATAGAATAAATCAAACTAACTACCTATTTCATACAAAATTTCTATACTAATTAACTCACAAAAGACCCTTGTTTTGGGGAATCTGTGTAGAAACTGAGGTGTGTTTTAAAGAATGTAAGCCAGCTCTCAGATTTGTTAATGATGAGTGAAGCTATGTTACCAGTGAGCAAATCTATGACAAAATTTCTAGTGTTTTGGGTTTTCCAGACAATTTTCCTAAACTCCATTCTTCTGAAACACTGTGATCCATATTACTGCGATACTGTCACTGTGACTGTTCTAGTTATGGGCATTTCAAAACCTGTATGCAGAAAAATGTTCATAGATGTACAATTGTGGCCAACAGCTAGTGATTTCAGCCTGCTGGGTAGAAATATGGAATGGTTTTTCCATACACGAGACATCAATTTACATGTTAACACAGCCCTATAAAATCAAGAGCTGGCATGCATACCAGTTGTGTAGAGAATTGTACATAACTTTTCCAAGTATTTGTCTTGATCTTCACTGCTCTGTGAGGGAATTTGGTAATGAAACAGTGATAAATTAGCTTTGCAAGATGATCATACATATGATCAATCAGATTTGATGTGCTTATAGCATCCTGTGAGCTTTGATTAGTATGCTTCTCTCAGAAAGCTAGTGAAGGAATTACCAGATCCTCTGCTGCTATGTGTAACTGTTATTCCTCTTTAATTTACTAATATTACCCAATTGCTCTTGCATAAATAAAATACTTCTAAATGACACAATTCTAGACTAGGTAATGTTTTATCTTTACTAGTACTTCATTTAAGCCATCTTTATTCTCCATTCCATGCCTCATGCCGTGCCGTGACCCTCAAAAAAAATACTTTAACAAAAAAAGTGCAATATGAACTGAAACACAGGAGAGCCCCTGAGGGCTCTGTTCACAAATGCTATACACTCACTCTGCAGAGTATATAACCCTTATGTCAGTACATAATTGACGGATGCACCTAGGTACGCAGTGGGCAGTGAACTGGATTTTAGTTCTGTCTAAACAACCTATAAACTTAGATTCTGCATACACTGAAGGTGCATTAGCATTTATGAGTTGGACAGCGCTTGCCGTTTTTTATTAAAATTTTTTCTCCTTATTGTCTATTTCTCACAGAGCTTGCAAAAGTGCTCAGAGAATGTTATCAGTGAGGCCATGCTGTGGTGACTATGAGACATTAGTGGTGGGGTGTCCTCTCTCCCCTAGATCCCACTCCTACAGACTTCATTTAAACCATTGTCAGAATGGTTGTTCTCCCTGAACACTCACTACAGAATTGCTACACCATCTCCATCAAAGTGCAAAAATTCCCCAGTTTGCCATTTCCCCCTTAATAGTATCTTCAAACATAAAACTGGCTACCAACGAATATACTCATACAGTACATATCTCTGTTAACTCATAAGGGAAGTACCATACTGCTGAGATGTGGCTGCTGTTAAATCACAATTACATCTCTACCCCTGGGCCCTTTATTCCAACAGATGTTATTTGAAGTTTTTTGCCATGTAGCCATTGATCACTGAGTTCAAATCAGGACTACCTATCATACTTAATTTTTCTTTTGTTCTCTCTTGCACATCTATAATTATACAAAACTACTGGTAAGGCAAATGTATTAAACCAAAACTAAGTTAGGAGAAACCTTTATATGAAATAGAGAAAGCTGCTTCAGATTGTGCATAATTTGACATCAACAGTTATGTATCAGACTACTCACATGCCATGATGTCAATAACAGTTTAGTTTTACAATGAAATATTACTGTGGTTAGTAATTTTATCATTATAAATCTTCGGTATTTTTTACATCTATGAAACATAAACCAATGAAATGCTCCCAAAAGAAGTTAAAACATCATACAGAATATAAAAACAAGATTCAGAAAAGAGCTGTGTAGCTTATGGTGATCTGAGATTCTTGGTCATTATTTTGCCAGTATATTTTAATAATATTTCATTAATTTTGTTTAAGAACATTATCACTAATATTCCTTGTACTACTGTAGTTGCTGCTATTATTCTCAGTAGTGATCCTTCTTTTCTTCATTCTTGTTTATTCTTAGTAATCTTAACCCTAGGAAGACTTAGTGATCTGTTTCAAAAGTAAAGACAGTAAGGAGCTGCTGATTAAACAAAACATTTACAGTGACCTGTAACTCCTCTAAATTCCTCAATCTAGAGTTAATGTTGTCTTGAGGACTCTTTTTTTTTCTCTCTTGAACTTATCATTTATTAAATATGTTCTAAATCTGTAGGCTTGTCAATTACATTAGAAGTCTCTGGATTTGAAGGCCAGATTCCTCTGGCTGTGGATATCTCATTTCAGTCTTCTGATCCAATGGATTTAAAAATCTGTTCTGATGGTTCACTGTTTTTTTACAGTTGAACTTACTTGAACTACATGTTGACTTTTCTTAATGATACGTCTGAAACAATGGTACAGTGTACCCAGGTATAAGAACTGTGGAGTTTTGTTCTGTGTTCTGGATTTTTTTTCTAGTATTTTACAGCAAAAAATGTTAACTATTGTTAGCATGAGCAGATTAAATGGAAACAGTGAAGGCCATCAAACTACAAGTCCAAATTTATGTTAGCATCCATTTCAGATTGCAGACAATTAGTTTCACGAAAAGTGTAGTATTTTATACTAATAAATATGTATGGTTTAAGTTTTTTTACAACTAGTTATTTAATCTTTCATAATACATCAGATTTCTTCCCATCCTTTAGAATGGCTTTGGAGTCTAGAAGTGTCTCAGATCAGAAGAATGGTCTAGCACATACTAGAACTTTGCGTAAGTGACTGCAAATAATCTAATGGTATAGTTCTGTTTAGAAGGATAATATACCTGTAACTGATAGTAATTGTTTCTCCTAAGGTTCTGGGATATCCAGTTTTATGCCTTATATTTGCTCTCCGGTTTGTTTTCATTTCTCTGTTAGAGTGACATTAATTCAACAACTGTACAATTTTCTGCATATCCAATGTATCGAACAGCACCAGGTTAATGTTGACAGCTGTGGCTATATTCTGTAGGTATCCTTTTTTTCTAAAGAGTCCTTTTGCAAGCTTTCTTCAGTCCTCTTGTCAACACATTAGACTGATATTTCATGCAAACTGAATTTTCTGGTCAGCCTGTCCGTAGGATACCTATGCTTTGAAGCAGGCAGACATTTTCACTTGACTTAAATGCCACCTCAGACTTCTGCTGAAGAAGACACTTTTTCTTAAAGTGACAAAAGAAAATGTATACTACCAATTGTAGCAGACATGGTAGAACTTTAACAAGAGCTACAAAATGCAGTTTCTGAATCACAGTGGACTTACTAGCTCAAATCAGTCCTCAACTTGTGATGATCTTTACTGGATTACAGATGGCAACCCCAAGCTTCAGGCACACATTTGCTTTTGTCACTTTGACAGGGATGTAACTTGCATAAGGTTTGGATGGGAAGAGTGAATATATGTGAAACTCCTGCACTAGATTTGCCAGAGGCCATCTATGAGCAGCTAGGCTCTTAAGAAGTTTAAGTATTACAAGGAAATGTAGAACTTAAGCTCTAGTTTATCTGTCTCTCAACTATTTCTGAAAAAATGATAAGATGTTTTTGAAAAATTGGTTTTTGGTATTCAAAATCACATACCTTGTTGTAAGGAGAGGATTTGAACTGCACCAGATTACTCTGTCTTTAAATATTTAACAAGCCTCCTTTGTGGAAGAATGAAGACATTAACTGAGAAAGTAATACTGATCAATCCATAATAATTTAAATTATTTCTTTGTAAGAAGATAAAACCACATAGATGTACTTCTATCTCTTTCCTAACAAAACTTCAAGAAAACATTCCTACAATCTGCAGAAATCCCTCCTCACATCGTCTCCTCAATCAGTTTGCCTGGTCTTTGTATGGGCACAGTTACTGCCCATTTGGATTAAAACACAGTCTTAGTTTATTGACTCATTTACAAATACAGGAATCTCAGATGAAAAACAAGCTTTCAGAAAAGCAAAAGGAGCAGAAGTTCTGCTTTCCATTTTCTAGTGAAAAGGGAAATGGAACAGTGCTTTAAATGTTATTTCTCACTTTTTTATTTTTCATAGTTACTGTAAGGACCTTAGTAAATATACATACTAATATATTAATAGCAACATTTTCCTACACAGGGTTCAGTAGTTCTTCATAATTTTGTTTTTCCCTCTGCTAACCAATGATGGTGGACAAGGATGAGCATTCTTAGAGTCTTTTCAACCCTGTGTGATGTGTCTGTGTTATAAACATTATATAATGGCTATTTCTTATCTGTCTTGATGCTATTTTCTTTGCTAAGATCTTTGGTAGAGGAACTAAAGCCCGATTTAAGATGATGAAGCTTTGGAGAAAGCTAAAAACTCATTATCTTCTATGATGTGTTGGAGGGTTATATCATTATCCAGCAATGCAAAATTGAAAGTAGTGTATAAATGCCTTTGCTCCTAGCCTGCCTTACTGCCTTTTTTTTTTTTTTTTAATAATTGAAGACAGATACTCTTTTGAGGAATTATATGAGTATTCTCATAAATACATATGTCTTTCATAATTCTGTACTGTCACAAAAAACAAATGACCATCAACTTTTACTCAGAATGAGTCACTGCATTGAGAATTTAAATTGTTTTATTATAAATTCTGAATTAATTTTTACAAAATAAGACTGAGAATTTCCCACCATAAGAAGCAGTTCTTCTCTAGTAAGACATATAGATCTAACACTCATTCTGTATATTTCTGTTGTGAAGTTTGAAAGGGAACACTGATAACTCTTTTCTTGTGGACTGTTGTTTAGGGAGGGCACTCAGTCATTAAAGGTGCAAAAAGGAGTGAACATTGGTAATATGAGCGCCAGATGGGATTCAGGAGAGCTTTGTTACATAACAAAAGCAGCCTTTGCCTTGCTCCATGTAAATGAATTAGCGCACCTTGAGCAGCCCACACATAAAGCGAAAATGACACCTTTGCAAGTTATTTTCAGATCTATGAGTGAAAACACACTATCTAAATGAAGTGCAAATTTTGCTGGCTATGTATTTCCATTAAATTAATTGTGACTTCAGGAATACAGTGCCTGAATGTGTGTCTGTCTACTCTAAAGAAGAATGCTGTAAATTAGGCAATTGGACGTTTTGGTATCTTTATGTCATCTGTACATCTTTACATATCTTTATCTTTTCTAAAACAATATTGAAATACAAAAAAAAAAAAAAGAAAGAAGAAAGAAAGAGGAGCTTGTTTTGTTTTAACATGTTCTACAGCAGATTTCTTCTTATTGTTTCATGTCCAGTATAGAAAATGGGTTGAAGTTCAACAAAAACAAGTGCTGGGTCCTCCACTTTAGTTACAACTCCAGGAAAGGCTACAAAGAAAGGCAACGGCATCCTGGTATTCATCAGGAATAGTGTAGCCAGCAGGAGCAGGGAGGTGATTGCCTCTCAGTACTTAGCTCTGGTGAGAGAATACTGCAATCAGTTTGGGGCCCCGCACTACAAGAAAGACACTGAGACCCTGGAGTGTGCCCAGAGAAGGGTAACGAAGCTGTGAATTGTCTGGAGCACACGACTTATGAATAATGACTGAGGGAGCTGGGATTGTTAGATTCAGAGAAGAGGAGGTTCAGGGGAGACCTTGTTGATCTCTATGACTGCCTGAAAAAAGATTGTGACAAGGTGGAGGTTGGTCTCTTCTCCCACATAACTAGAAACAGGATGAGAGGGAATGGCTTTAATCTGTACCAGGGGAGATTCGGGCTAGATATTAGGAAGAATGTTTTTTCCAAAAGACTGGTCAGGCAGTGGAATGAACTGCCCACGGTGGCGCTGGAGTCAGCATTCCTGCAGGCATTTAAGGAAAGTGTAGGTGTTATACTTAGGAAACTGTCACAGATGTAAATTCCAGTGAAATTCAGTGGGTACTTGGGAAAAACTTGACCAGATTATGCAGATGAAAGTCATTAAATAGCAATAAATCTGTTGTCTCAGAAGATTTTGACAAATATTCATCAGCATTCTCTGGGCCTGGCCATCCAGCCTGTTCTTCATCCAACAAAGAGTATACCTGTCCAAGCCACGGGCAATCAGTTTCTCCAGGATTATACTGTGGGAAACAGTCAAAGGTTTTACTGAAGTCTAGGCAGGCTTCACCCATAACCTTTCACTCATTCATTAGGTGGGTTACCTGGTCACAGAAGGAGATCAGGCTGGTCAAGCAGGACCTACCTTTCATGGGGCCTGATCCCCTGATAGTTCTCCACATGCAGTAGTTTCCTAACCTTTGCCCTAAGGTTCCTAACCTTTGTTTTCCTCCTGACATCTTGGTCAGGAGGCTGTTGTGCTTGAGTTAATATGTGTGTTATTAAGAAGAACACATCAGCCTGGGCACGCGCTTGTGTTTCCCCAGCTACGTGATTTCCTAGACAGATCCAGCTAGTGTTTATGCTGTTTTCAGGGCAGGTAACTTTTGTCCCTCTTAAACTCATTCAAACACAGGTGATTTCAGACTCTTGGCAATGAAGCAGAGTTATATTCTGTCTAAAATAGCTTGCTTTGCCCTGGCTAGATGCTGGGAAAATTGTGTCTTATCTATAAGTGGAAATGCTTGGCAACCATGAGACAAGAAGCTTTACTTTTCTTACAGCAGTTGGAAAGAAGATGGAAATAATTCTGTTTTTTTTTTTAGAAACAAGACAGAGAAATTGAAATTTATCCCAGTGTCTAATTAAAGAAACTAGAATCAGGGGAAATTATAGTCTAAAATAATCTTATAACTTTATTTCTCTTTCTTGAGAGCTTGAAACTTACTCATTTCTTGACTCCCAAAACCTATAATACCCCTGCCAAATTATCAGATACATTTTGTCCACTGGGCTTAAAAATCCAGTAGTATTTATTAAAAGATATTTCAAGCAGTGATTGTAATTGTACCCACTTAATGAGTATGTTTAAATAAGCTTTGGAATAATCTTAATGCAGAAAGTTTTACATTATATTTTCACAAATTTTTTTATTCTAGCAGCTTGGCCGTCATATATTAAATATTGCTTTTTAGTTGTCAGAATGTTTTTGCTTCACTTATTCAAGAGATCAGAAAAAGATCATTCACAGTTCTCCTGTTCATGTAATATCATCATAACAGGCAGAGTTAGCTTTAATATGTGATGCTACTGTTAGACTTCAAATAGAGTTCCTTTTATGTTTTTTTATATAGTTATTATTATTTCTTATTCATGAAGTATTTTGCATTGTCACATGTACTTTCAGTAGCTTATCCTGTTTACATTGCTTTCTGTAGCTAGTTGACTAAAATTCTGTCCACCACTGTTTATACTATTACAGAACATATTTATAAGAAGAGGATTGATGAATCAGTATGCTATGCCATTAGGGTTGCAAGATTGTATTTTTCTATTCAAATATTAATAGGCTTCTATGAGACAAGATAGAGAGCAGGAGCCAGTAAAAATCTCCAGTTTATGAAAGTTTGAATAATCACAGTCATAAGGAAATCTGTTGCCTGATTCCTATAGCAATGCCATAGTAATGGCTTATCACAATTTTAAACATTTGCAATGATAATAAGCAGTAATGGAGGAATGCTCTTGTTCATTTGTTGATTAGAAATACAGCTTTTGGCTAGTATTAGGTTAAAAGTGATTGATTTGTATTTCAAAGATGTACACTGTATGTATTATTATAAAAAGATGATCTACTGATCTAATTTTGTCACCCTCAATATGCTATGCAACAACAAAAGCAAAGTTTATTTGTTTCACATTTTGAAATTTACTGGAGCATTTTTAAATTCCAAATGTTATTTTTAAATCCATATATATTTTGCTGACAAGAATTTTCAATGTAAAAGTTGTACTGCAGATTTTCAAATCATTATATTTCAAGAGAGATAGCTTTGAAAGATGGTGTATCTGTGTTTTCACTCTTAATTAGTTAAGATTTTACTATCATGATCTAATTGTTTTGTTAGAAGTTATTTTTTAGTATGCTAAAAATGCTTCTTCAGATATTTGGTAGTCTTATTTAACTACTCTCCAGGCTTGTTCAGCTATAGCAACCAAACATCTTTATTTTGATAAAAAAACAAAAAAACAAGTGTGTTGGTTTTTGCAGTCTTTGGAGATCTAAAGTCATCTTCAGTGAAAAATGCTTGTCTCTTCTATCACAGCATCCCCAGTAAACCAACTTCCCATTCAAAGGTCATATCTACCACAGTAGTGCTAACTTCCCTTCTGGATTAGGTTTGGATTGACATTTTAATCTTTTCTCTGAACATCTCGGAAGCCCCAGCACCTCTGAACTAGCATGACTCTGCATTGGGGAGAGGAGCTTATAGCAGAGTATGCAGGCAGTAGGGTGCCCCTTCTTGCCTACTCAAATCCTGACATTTGGAAGAGCAAAACCATGGATATTTCCTCGAAGAAAACAGGATTCAAGTGTGAAGAGTCATTATGTGTCAGCTGTATACAAGAGGTGAAAATCCACCAAGATGAAGATTTGCTGGTGAAATGAAGAGGGTTTTAAAATTAGGAGGTTGTTGTAAGACCTAACAAGATAACATTCTGTTATGTTTTCTATCAGGACAATCTGTTCAGTCAATTACTTTTTTCTCAGATTGTAACAATTTGAAGAATTACAGAAAATATTCTGTTAATACTTGCTTGCAACACCATAGTAGTCTTTAGATATTGCAGATGATAATTGTGATGTATTGTTTATTGTAGATGAGGAGACATTGCAATGCTGGTCTGCTTTAATAAAGGCAAAAGAAACAACGGAGTGCCTAGAATATGACAGACAGCATCAAGATGTTACCCTTTGTCTACCTCATCCTTGCGTGCAGAGGCTTCTCGATTGTCCTTGCATTCCACAGCAATCTTTGAGACAAAACAAGTGTAAGGAGGAAGTAAACGACCACCTCAAGGTAGTCGCTCAATAAGGCTGTGTCTGTTGGTCAATCATTGGGAGTGGATAAGATAATGAATTTGGGAATGTAATGAATATGTAATACATGTGAAAATATAACCTCTTCACAAAGGATCAACTGATGGAGCATTCTTGGAGAGTCATCTCGATGCTACCGTAGCACTGCCAATAAAGTTGCTTAACAGCAACAAAACTTTGCTGTTAAGTATCTACTCATTGATTTCTTTATTTCAGTAATACTGACATAACGATAATTTTCATATGCTTTGTCACAGTATTTGTGCTGTCAAGATTTGTTCTTTAAAGGAGCATTTCAATGGTGAATGTGATCTTGAATATATCTTAGGAAAAACAAAAAGTAGACCTAATGTGCAGACAGCTGAACTAATAAATGTGCAAATTACTCTTCGCCTTACGGACAGTATGGGCCTGGCAGTGCAATTCATTGAACCAAAGGACCGTTCCTTTTCCTGAGGACTGTCACTGACTTCTGGGATTTTGAAACAGACCTTCAGTGATTTGTGTGATAATTATTTGTAGCTGGCATTAAAAGCAAGCTTTTACATTTTTCGTTAGTTTGAACTATGGATATCAAAGAAAAAAATTGCTTTTGAAAGAATTCTCCAGAGATTAATCAGTGTGTACATTATATGACAGTGAAATTTCAAATTTATAGAAGAAAAAGTACTTTAGAACAAAATGTTCTGTCTAAAGCAAATTACAGTAAGAAGTTGTTGCATCATACACCTTTCACTACAGTTGAGTTCTAATTCAAGACTAACTGATGTGATTCAAATGCCTTTTTCTGTCTCAGTGCACAAAATTCATGTTTAATTATATAATTCACATGAGTTTGTTATGGATGTTTTTAAATGTTTACAAAGGAAAATAAAGTGTAACTGTGTTAACCACTAGTATGTGGTCTTGGGCTTCTTTACATATTTAATGTTTCCTACTGAATCATGAGAATTTTGTGAGAACAACTTGAAGCTGAGAAATCTCACAGAGTAACATGACACACCAATGAGTTATGTCAAGCAGGTATTCCCTTTATTACAGCACTGGGTGCGTGGGGGATCGCTCCACCAAGCACGCATAACAAGAAAAGTAGTGACTACGTATTTATAGGCATAGTGTATACGTATTCATCACATTTTCAAGAAATTGGTTACATCCCAGAATGTGGGGAGAGACTCTGGGCCCACCTGGTGGTATCCTTGTGAAACCTTTAGGGGATTGAACTGTTTCGCAACAGCAACTCCTCTCCCTTACCTTCGCGGGACTCCCTCATTGTGTTGCAAACAGCAACCCTAACCACCATCGTTCTTATGTCCAGGGGACCATCCCCGCATTAAGTTGCAAACAGCAGTTCTGCTTGACTTCACTTGTCTTCAATGGACCACGCATTTCTATGGTTTCTGTGTTCCTTCCTAAAGTTACCTGTTTGCGCAAGGTATGAGGCCTAGTTTCAACAAGTCTATACAACTCTCCTTGGTTCAATGATGGCTGATATGCTTGATATAGCTAAATACTTGTAAACAGATGGCAATATGTATGTTCTTTAGACTTAATAAAACAGATGTTTTTAAAGGGAAGAAGCTCTTGTTCCTCTCACCTTCAGGTAACTCATACTGAATTTTTGTTTTCATTTTACTTGCTCTGAACTGGATTTTTTTTTAATTAACAGTTTGCTTAAATTATACAACACAGAAACAATTCTAAAAATTAACCATTCTTATAATAGAACTTTCTTAATAACAGTTCATTTTTTTTAACTCTGCTTTTACAGGTAAACTGAAAATGAGGAACTTTAAAACAACTCTAGAAAACTTTATGTCTTGACAAAGAAACTCACATAATGGCCGAGTATCCAAGTTTCTGAACTTTATATTATAGGGAGAGCTTATGCTTAATTTTCTCTACCATCTCCAAATCTGATCTATGCACAATACACAGCACAACAGTTCTCATTCAATTTGTCTGCTGTTTAGATTGCAGTCAATACTGACAACTCTGGAAAGTTAAAATATATATACGTTGGGGTAAGTTAAATATCTTGATTCTGGGAAGGACTGAACAAGACCTAACAATACCAAAGAAAGCTGTGTTTTGCTGGATTTGGAAACTGAATCAAAGTCAGAGATAATTAGCTTAAAGAATCAATACAGATGGATTATTTAAGACAGAAAACAAAGATTTATGTTGGTTCTCAATCTACTTACAGGAAGGTTTATTATCTAGTTTTGGCTGTATTTTCAGTATCCATTTGTTTTAGTCTTAGTTTAAACTCTGACAGATAGAATTAAGGTTGTACATCACCATATCTGAAATACTGTGCCTTTCAGTGATAGTCTGAGACCACATCCTCTTATTTGCAAATTCAAGACTAGTAGAAAAAAAAACAATTTGGGAAAAGAATATGGAAGAAAATAAAATTCTCTATAAGATTGGTCTTCCTAAGGCATTAGTGACATACTGTAGAAAAGGGAAAAGGAGAGATTAAAACGAGTTACTCAGTTCCAAGAAGTGTAATTCTCCTACAAGAACATAGGATCAAAATATATGCAGTGAAACAGGGAGAGAAAGTAAATTTTTTTTGTAAAATTAAAAATAACAACCTTTTTTTTGTTTGTTTGATTTCTTCCTACTCATACCTTCATTTAGTGAAAAGAAGAGATGAAAATACAGTCCTATGGACTGTCTCTTTCCACACAAATGATTATTCTCTTTCCTGAGGGCAAATAAGTAGAGAGCGCATAAGGTCATATCTTTCCTCCTAGAGGTGGCAAGCAGGAGGTGATTCTCTTCAAGAGCCAAAACATAGCACGAAGGAAGGTATTTCAGTCTGTTACAAATTGTGTTCATTTATACAGGAACTTTTGTATAGTACTTCTGTCATTGAGTGGCTACTAGCTGACACGACAGTTGCTTCAGATTCACATCTGAAATAAGCACTGAATGCACCCATCATGGCTTTGAAAGAGATATCCCAGAGTAATGAGAATTACAGGCTAAACATATAACAGAGACATTCTTATACAGCACTGCTCATGTCGCTTTTAACTGAATCAAGATAGACTAAAATTTTATTTGTGAAATAAACAGTTTACTTTCTAAAAGTCTTGCATAAAGGCATAAAAAGTCATGTTTAACATGAAAAAATGCATCCTGAATCCTAGCACTGTAGTTTATATTTTAAAAATAAGTGATGCATGTATTCATGAGAACATAAATAAGGAAATACATGTAAAATTACACTCCATTGAATATTTATGCGAGTATAGAAATGCCACCTGTTTGCACAGTGTACGGTTTTTCATTTTGCACGGTGCTCTCCACAGTTTTGAGGATATACTTTCTACACTGTACATCAGATTATGAGCATTAAGTGAAGGGTAGTAGGCTTTTTAAAATATTTGCTTTTTTGTCACAGAAGCAGATAACAGAGCTGAAAGCAAAGTTCAGGCTTTTTAGAAGCTCCTTGGAAATTGGCTACTCAATGAGATTTAGAGATTTGAATCCTCAAGAAACATCCTTAAATTTCCTGGGAAAATGTATCATCTCTCTCTTCAGTTTCTCTACCTGTGTGTTCTGAAATTTCAATAATTTTTACAGGAAACCTGACAAGGAAACCTTTCCTTAGAATTGGCTCCTATACTTTCCTGTTTGAACACTCCTTACACTGTAACAGATAAAAGCATATTTGTATTGTAAAATGTTATTACATTTATTATAATTAATATTTGAAATACAAGCTTTTGTAAAATGAGATCCTTTCATTGGAGCAAGTTCTTCTGGATATCAATATAAATATGACGTTACCTGATGACATTTAAAAAGAAAGGAAAATCTCATATCATGACTAGTTATCAGGTTATACATTAGTAGTAGGAAGCTGATGGTCACCAGTAAAGTAGTATGAATGAAACCTAATGGTTTTTAATTGCTGCTGTGTTACCAGGCAGAAAGAAGTTCATGGGGAGCTCTAATGCATTCACAAGTCTCTGGATTTACTGGGACATCGCTGTGTTTAACACCTCTCAAGGGTTCTCAGTGAGCCACAGAGTCACATAGTTTGTCTCTATTTCAAAGCGCATTTGTAGTTGTGGCATTTCCTTGGAGTTTGCCATTTCCTGTTTGCCTCAATTCTTTCCAATCCTGTTAGCCACTTATGTTACTATACATAATAAATAGAGGCTTACTGTGTTCAATATTAACTTACCTTAAATGTTAATTGAGTTTTCAGCGCCTAATTGTGAAACCACAGAATGCAGAGTTTAGTGGTTTGTCCACTTTTCTGATATACTAGAGACAACAGCACTCATGAAACACTTTCAAAATGATTAAATCCACTTATTTACTTTGACTCAACCTGCTCTTATCATCACAGCAGCTGCAGTAACTGTTTAGTAATTTTTTCCACTGTCTGCATGGTCTAGCATGGTTTCTACTGAAGAGGGAATCTTAGAAAACAAAATAACACTAAAAATTTACCCAGCCCCCCTCCCCCACACACACTTGTTCACTTAATGCTCACACACACAGAGACAAAGAAAAACAAAACAAAAGCAAAAAAATCAACAACAATAAAAAACATTCACTCTGCTGTAGAGGAAATGTTCTTGAAATTCAGAGTAAGTAATCATGGCCAACTGATGCATTAAACGAAAAGTGAAGTCAGTCAGCAAAACACATCTGCTATGCCCTGCAAAGGACTACAAAAGCACTGTGTGTTCTTAACCCTCGGGCATTTCAGTGTAATAGAGAAAAAAAAATAGTTTTTCATTGGATAGTCATCTTTTCACCTGTTTGTTTCTAAAAATCCAATTTTTCTTTTTTGCTAAGCAATCATAAAATGAAGTATTTCTTTTTTATCATATACAGGGAATGATAAAAAAAAAAAAAAGAAAGGAAGGAAGAAAGAAAAACAATACAGCACATCTTCAAACTTTAGTGTGTGTAAAGTCAGGCAGTCTCGCCAAATACTGGGGCACTGCGGAAGCTTTGACTTCACTCTGTTTGCAATATTCCGGGAGTACAAGAGTAAAATATAAAATATAAGCACATCAATCTGTGAATGAAAACAGAATATCAGCTTGCTGTAGGGTTAAATATTTTTACTTTCGGGCAGATTTGCTCTTTATTCTTAAAAAATACAGCATGGTATCCCATGTATTCCATCTTTTATTTTGTAACCTAAATGCAAAATGCAACTTTGTAGAAGGTACTGAAAATTTCGAGTAATTTTTTTGCCAGCAATCCACAACATACAAATTTATAGAATATAACTGACTGAGGCAACAGTCACAAAGAAAAAGAATCTACTTTTTCTTTTTTGATTATTGTTTTATACATATAATGAAAAGTTTGAAGTGACCTGGGGTATTGTTCTTGGAAAGAATAATATTTCAATGGACTTTAAATAAATCATGAAAATATTAAAAATGAACTCAGAAATGTATAACATGTATAAATGGATAACACCGTGACAACAGGTGAAGTTAATATTCATGCAAAGTGATACCAGTAGGAAAATATAATCCAAAAATATTAATCCACATTCTCTTCAAATCTGCAATTCAACTAGCCTTGCACTAATGAAATGCTGTTTCTTTATGTGTCAGTGGTGTTGACAGCAGTTTCCTGCAGCAGCAAATACTCCATAGCAGAGAAGTGGAAATTCATAAATGTAATATAAACATTTATTTGTATGTTCTTCCTTTCTTTACTTATACATTATGATGTATATGCAAGCATATTGCCACATTTTAAATCTTCTCCCTGGTAAGAGATTTTTAGACATCTAAATAAAGTGGTTTTATTTGTACTAATTGGTTACTTCAGACCTACCATTGTATGTAATAAAGACTAAAGTATACATCTTTTACTAGAGTTCCTTAGGCCCCAGATTGGAAGGATGATATTTAATGAATGAGGACAGAACTATGAGAAAAAAAGTGCAACCATGATTTAAGACAGCAGCAAGAATTCAGTCTGTCATTGATACAGATAATGCTCCCAGTTATTTTCAGGACAGTGTAGTGAAGGTTTTAGGTTTTACTACTAACATTCAAAAAATAGAGAGCTAAAGGGGAGAAATGTGGTTTCTGATTTAAGGTTATTTGTGCAAACTAGTTTTGAAGACTAGGGACAAAGTGAATCAGCAAGTCTTGGAGAAAAACATGCAGTGTTACATTCCAGAATACCATGGTGTTATATAACACGTAGGTTCATGATTTCAACAATAGGACTAGGATTTCCTGTAGTTGGAACTACCACTAACAATGCGTAGAGAGAATATATATATATTATATATTCTATATAGTATAGAATCTGATTGACAGAAGAAAAAAATAAAAATAAAAATAAAATAAAAATAAAAATAAAAATAAAGAAGAGTTGAAACTTATCCAGAGCATTAGCACAGTATAAGCTTTCTTTGGACTTCAGCATTCAGTCATCATGACATAGCTCCGTGAAGCAGCAGGGAGGTTTGCATCAGTGATTGTAATATAATCATTAGGATACACCATCTCTAATGGAAAATAAAAGAATTGAGGAAAAAAGCCAACACATTTGTTTATCATTAATGGTTCCATCCTTTTTCGTCTTGTTTTCTCCTTGCCCTTTCTGATCATTGTTTTCTGATCATTTCTAACTCCTGTTACAGACAAAACAAACAAACAAACAACAACAACAAACAGCCTCTAAAATCTGTCTATATACTTACATCATTTTTCTTTCTTGATAAATGTGTCTAACAGGTGTCCTTCGTGTCACAGAGGTGGTGTGGAAACTACTTAACAAATGTAAAGCGATTTTAGTGGTGAGTGTTAAAGAAAAATCCACAGTGAAACATTGTAGTTGAAGCAGAGCTGCAACAGTAGTCCAATGGTCACTAAATAAAACATAAGACCACATTTTAAACCACAAAGCAATAAAAAAAATATAGCAGTGGAGAACAGTAAGAGTAAGACCTTGCACTGACAGATACGCAGAGTCACATAATTGAGGAAAAAATATAGATCAAAGCGAACAGAATAGAGAGCACATAGTCTTGAAATTAATAAAGATTCTTACTGAATCAAGGATGGAAATGCAAACTGCACTACATAATTACCTTAACATTTTAGTTTATATTTTGCAACACTTTAAAATCCTCTTATACTTCCTTGGCTTGGGGAATACTTTTTCATCAAATAAGAAAACAATTGCTTTTATGTTATATTGGTAATGAGAGCAGTCTAAGTTTTGATGGTGCTGCCCTTGCTGGACAAGTAAAAATATATTCTCTATTGTTTCTCATCTTTTAGGCTTTTCTGATAGATCAATAGCCTCAAAACGACTAGAATCTAACTCAAAAGAACAACTAAATATTCTGGTATAATTCATGAAAGATGATAAAGTCATAAGCCGAATCTGGTGGCAAGAAGACACTGTGTATTTTAACATATTCTATTATTCATGAAAACTCATCAATTTAACTGAAATGATTAAAAGTTCATAAAAACAGAATGGCTTTGGATTGTATTAACTTACATGGTTCCAGCTGCCACAGAGGAGAATCAACTCTCGTTCTGTAATTAGTTAAGAGGATGTAATCCTTGTATCTTTACCATTAAGAAAATGGATCCAAGGACTGAGATGTATTTAACAGACAGAAGACTGGAAATGAAAAGCCAGCTCTGCCTCACCCAAATGAGCATCTTAATCTGTTCATGTTTGAGGATAAAATATATTTCAAGGTAGCAAAGAATTTCTAAACATCTTTTTAATCAGTTCAATTTTTGACTAAAGCTGTGATTTGTCAGGGGAACTAAAGCTAATACTACTATGCTAATACTGGAAAATTATTATTTTTTAACCTGAGAATTTTCTGATACCGATTCTAATAAATTAAAAATGCTGATTTTCTGTTTTAACATGATCTTTATTTATTTAAGTTACTTTGCCTCTTCAACTGAAGAAAGGAACTAACTTGAATCCTGCTAGAAGCATGATTGTCACAGCAGCTAATATCTTACAGTACATGAAATACTGATGTTGCAGCTGGAGCTGGCACTAAGCAATTGTAAGTAAATATACAAATAAGCAGTAATGGATGTTTCATAGTGAATTTTGGAGAGGATTTGCAGAACAAGTAAAGTTTACTAAAGCAATCTGACCGAAGTTGATTAAATCAAATGCCATTGAAAAGGTTTATCTCTCATTCCAATTGCCTAAAAATTGAGGTTTGGGGCATGTGGCATCTTAAACACCTTTCCTCCAAGCAACAATGTGGAAAATCATGATATAGTTTTTTTTGTTGTTGTTTACTATTATTATTGTTCACTTTTATTGTTTGTTTGTTCATTTCCTTTGGGAAAGAACACTTACTAGTACTATTTTGTTTGAAATTAAAGCTCTAAACATTATCTTTCCACTCTGTGGGCTGCACTTCTTCGTATGGTTCATTTACCCTGCAGTGCTATTTCCATTCATGCTGTTGGAAGTCCAGGCTGAGACTGTCAGCTGCACTTTCCTTTCACTGACAAAGAGAAAAATCCCATGGTTGCCACTGTCAAGAACATTTCTCTGTCTTCATTCCACAGGGACATCAACTAGATGTTTGATTCCTCTCTGTGCACTCCTCTGTCATAGGGGTGATCACCTAAGCTTGGGCTGCCTTTGCTTCTTCCTTCCATTGACAGCCACTGCTTGACATGTTATCATCATGCATGCAGAATCCTGCTATTCTCACATAAAAAGGTCCAACTGAACAATGCAAACCTTCAGTCAGTCCATCCACCTCACAGACACTGGGAAAAATAAATAACTGAGCAATAGCCAGTGTCTCAGAAGTGAACTCTGACACAATTTCTAGTTCTTGACAAGAAGGAAATAAAAAGTTTATAAAGATAATGTAGAAGAAACAACAATATATTATACTACTTCCTTCATTTAAATAAGACCCAGCATATCCTATTTAATATTTCCAGGACAGAGACAATGGTTTTTAGTGTACATAGAGTCCCTACTCAACATTGCACATAAGTTTACTCACGAAAATTGAAAAAAAATAAACTGGCAATGTCAAATTCATCATAGATAAGATAGTTTCTCTCCTCTAGTATATGTTCATGGAATTCTTCTATGATCAGTCAGTCTTCAACAGAATCCAGGGCTGATCACATCTTTCACATACTAATACCAACTTATTCTGCCTCATCTTCCATCCCTGCACCCTTGTCCTTTTTTCCTTCTTTCTTTCCCCTCAGACAAGCAAGTTGCATCCTATAAGTTCACTGCCAAACTGTTCTGCCTTATCCACTTCTACTTCCCTGGGCACTTAAAATTTTTTATGATCAAGGGACCCCAGCAAAATACTTGGCTCAAAGACAAGGACTTCACACAATGAAAACTTTGCCATCAGCCTCCTCCTATTTGTTTATTACCACAAAGAGTGCTTTTAACTGAAGTACCTCAGGTGGCCTCAGCTGTGAAGGAGACAGAAGACAAGGTGATATTTTTAGACTAACTGATACCTAAACTATTTCAAATATGGTTTAAAATGTTAAAACAAATTGTTCTGCATAAAATGTTAATAAGTGGTCTGGCATGTTTTACCCTACTTAAAAATTCTAAATGGTTTGAAGGTGTGACCGATGCAGATAAAATTGTAATATTCTCCACTTGAGGTAATAAAGGTGTAGGAAACCACAGACTTCAGATTCACAGAAAAAAGGGAAAGTCTCCTAGACAAGTATAGAAGTAAACCACTTAGCCACTGTTGCAGAAACTTATACAATCAGGTTATCAAGCACTGTGTGCTCTGAGCTTTACAACTGTGCCTAAAAAAACACCATACATTGTTTCAGTACATAGATCAGCATACCTGTACAATTACTACATTTTCATTTCTTTTTGATCATTTTCCATCATGATTACATAAGCAGAACCAAATCCTATAACTTTTTCCATGTAATTATCTTTCTATTAATCTTGCATTGATTCATATTTGAACTTCTCTTTCAACTTAATCTGTTCAATCTTTTCCTTGGTGTTTTCCAAATGATTCTCATGAAGCCTAGTTTATTCTCTCTTTTCACATTCTGATTTATCTTTAGGTTTCATACTTTTTTTCTCTCTTACTAGCATATTACTCTGTTTCCCATGAATCATTTCCTTTCTTTTAATTTCTCTATTTCATTTTTGTAATTTAGTTGGATCTTTCTTGCATTCCCATGCATTTCTTTCTCTATGCTATCTGTTCAACCTATTAAATCTATGCTTTCGTAGTTCAGCCCCCACACTACTTCACTGATAATAAATAACGCATTCTTTTGCAATTTCAAATCCTACAAATTGTAGTTTTCTCTCATGTAGTTGAGACAAAACTAGAAAAAAAAAAAAAAAAAGAATTAACTACATCCATCTGGGATCAGAATACAAGCAATCTGAGCAAAACTTGGAAATGGAAAAGTAGCAAAATGAAATTAAATTAAATGATGTGAGATGGACCTGAAAGTAGTTGTGAGTAAAACTGAAAATACATTTATATGAAAGGACAGCACAAGCACTTGGAAAGTGGTTGAACTGGAAAGATTAAGGAATTAAGTGCAGTGAACTAGAAATGGAGAAGAGCAAATGCGGTCCAAATTCAAACTGAGACAAGAAAAATATCTCCACAGGAGAGGGACCAAACCTGGTGAGATGACGAACAAAATAAATAATAATAGGTTCCAATATCTTCCATTCCCAGTGTGAGTAATGTTCTTGTTTTCTACCTAGTGAGTGATAGCTCAACAGCTCAGTAGAGAGAAAATGCTTTATTACAAATACACTTGTTGCATAATTAGAATATCAGCACACCTAATGGTAATATCAGCATCAGCCTATCTGAGGGGCAGTTGTATTGTTGCAAGAGAAAAGTGTACGAGAATGACTAATATTACAGTTCAGTGCAGAAAAGACTCTTGAGCATCTGATTATTCTTTGGCCTTGTTCCTATCAGAGAAATTTGGCTTTCCTTCAAACTACAGATAATTTGACTGCCATAAACTGGCAGCGTAGTTTGGATTACATTGTTCCAATGAAAATGTACTTAAATTGGTTTCAATGGAATCTTGACGCCTGTTTGTTAAATACTGTTAAATATCTGCATTGAGCCAAAAGTCTAAAAATTATTGCAATTCACGAATCTGGAAAAAAAAAAAAAGCAAAGTGAGTTGGCAGTCTTGCAGTATTATCTACAGGAAGCATATGGACTATGCTGTTGTAAGATGCTCTTGCGAATGATACTACTAGGGAAGTAATCCTGGCCCTGTACTCAGCATTGGTAAGGCCTCATCTCAAGTACTGTGTTCAGGTTTGGGACATCGTTATGCTGGACCAGGTCCAAAGAAGGACAACATGTCTTGTGAAGAGCTTGGGGAATATGCCCTATGAGGAGAGACTGAAGGAACTGGGGCTGCTTAGTCTGGGGAAAAGGAGGCTGAGGGGAGACATTATTGCTCTCTTCCAATGTCTGAAAGGTGCTTACAGTGAGAGTGGGGCTGGTTTCTTCTCACTGGTGACAGGAGACAGGACGAGGGGAAATGGCCTAAATTGCACCAGGCTAAATTTACGTTGGATATCAGGAAACAGTTCTTTATAGAAAGGGTTGTTAAGCACTGGAATAGGCTCCCCAGGGAGGGGATTGAGTCACCATCCCTGGATGTGTTTAAAAACCGTTTGGATGTGGTGTTCAGGGACATAATTTAGTGGAGGGTTGTTAGAGTTTGGGTACTGTGGTTAGGTCGTGGTTGGACTCGATGATTATTAAGTCTTTTCCAACCTGAGTGATTCTATGATTCTATGATACTACAAGTGTATGTGAGAAACCTAAGAGAGGGGAGGTGAAAAAGTGACCCAGAAGTATCCTTACTGTGTTCAATTTAGTAACTTACTGAAATGTGCAGGGTATTAACATTTAAACACCTAATGATCTGGTCTAGACATCAGGTTATTTAAAAGCCACCTGGACTTAATGTTGGGCAAGAGAATCAAGGTTGCCCTGCTTGAGCAAGAAGGCTGTACCAGGTGACATCCAGAGGTTCCTTCCAACTACAACCATTCTGACATTCTGTAATTCTTGTGATCACTTGTGTCAGTCTCTGATCAAACTCTGACGGAGACATGGGCTCAGCACTGCATTGAAAGCTGTTACAAGGCAAGAAATCAGCCTGGATCTCTCAAGTCTTAAACATCATAAAATGAAAAGTAATTTTCTTTTTTCCTATTAGATGCTTTCTCTTCATAATAAATCTTCTGAAGACTTTTTTGCCCATCTTTATTTTTTAGTTAATAAAACTTGTAATTGTGCAGAGTAAAATACATTAAAGGAAATAAAATCTTGCCTACTGTGGTAATAAACATTTTAACTCTATTTAGAATAGTTTAGTACTTGATGTTAAAATAACATTCTTTGGTTTGTTGCAAATTCCACATAATTTTACAAATTTAATGTAAAAAGTTTTAAGCTAGTTAACAGTTTTGTTTTGTTCCATTTTCTTCTTGTTCTATACTGAAAATTTTGGAGTTGACAGTAAACAAACAGTAATATTTATACAACTAAGAATTTTGATATTGATATATATATTAACACTTTTTATCTATGTATAGGTACTTGTATCTATCAGCTTAGGTCACGCTCTCTGGCTTGTAACAATCTGATAACATATCTCTTAATCACAGAGCAGTAAAGGGTGGAAGAAGAGAGAATTACCTTGGTAAAAAAAATGGAGAATAAAGACTTGTCAAATCCTCCTCCTCACTCCCACAGAGAAATAGTCTAGTTAAATTTGAGTACTTTTTCAAACAGATAAAAAAGCCAACAAAGAGAAACTATTCTCATGTTTTTTCCCAGGTGAACCCCTAATGGCTAGTCGCAAAGTTTATTAGAGAAGCGTTATATTTCTGGGAAGAATATCTACTGGTAAGATGCTGCAAAACAGTGACAATATATATAAAATGCTGTGATTTCTAATTAGCAAAGGAATTTCATAAGGTGCACTTGCAGAGAAGCCCTATGTAGGATTCTGGAGAAGTGGAATAGTGGGTGAACAGCTGTGGTGATGTTATGATTTTGGAGGCAGGGGTTTAACCCAGTGTTAGAAGCAAAAATACCCGACTATTGAGCTCATTTGACTACTGACATTTTTTTTTCCGTTGCTATACTTATGGGAGGAGTTTAGTTATGTTCCCAATATCTGCAATTCTGCACCACAGAATTGGAAACCAAAAGACAAAAATCATAAGGAATCAATATCTTTTAAATGAACTTACAGGTACATTCTCTAGCAACGAGAATGACAGAGAAGGCCAAATTCCTCATAATTCAGGGAACAACAGGAAGTAATTTATAAAGTGTATAGTGAAGAATGCCCCACGGGACCTCCCAAAAGTGCTCACATACTCATGGATCTGTTCCAGGAAAGCACGAGGAGATCCTCATCCTCACCACCAGCCAGTTGCCTACTGGCCTGCATCTGATGGAAATCTCATCATCCTTAGCAGGGTTGCTAGGCAACAGAAGATCTTAAAATCATGAACAGATTTTTGAGGTTTTTTCTGTTACTCTTACACAGGTAAAGTACTGTATTTTGCTAAGGTGACATTATAGCTTCAGGATTTAGAGTTATTTTCAGCTGTGCAGTTGAAATAACCATGAAATAAGCTTAAGGAAGGTGAAAATATACTTTTATATGTAAGCTCGGAAGAATATAACTTCACATTCAATATATTTGTTCACTTCTGTGTACTTCTAAAAGAGTATTATGCGTAGCATGCAGAAGGACAATAGAGCAGCTATGGTGAAATCTGGACAACTTTCTCCAAGAATTAATGATCATTAGATTCTTTTATAAAGAGAGTACATTTTGTAATGATTTTCACAAACTTCATATTACCTGTGAAATTCATTTACTGCTACTTTGTCCTTCACATGGTCCTTTAAGGTATTTTCTTACATGATGGATAATCAAATTTCTCTCACGTAAGAAAGCACACTCCTCTCTACCTCCAGCCCTGAATTAAGAGTCATTGACTCCTTATCCTCCTCACAGACTTTTGGAGATCAAGTATGTTGCTAGAATATTCCTATGTCTCTTAAAGAAAAAAAAAAAAAAAAAAAAAGAAGAAAAAAATCTGTGACCAGCTAGCTTTCAGAAAAGTGCTATTTATTTAAAGGTGAAAAAAAAACACAGTAGAAGAGTGTGTCATAAAGCAATCACTTTGCAGTTATTACATATCCAATGCACACGTACAGCCAAAAAGAACTCTTTTATTCTCTTGTCTTTGTTACCAACTTTCCCTATTTTGACTCAGATATAGGCTTTCACCAACTTTTGTGTGATACTTTTTAAACTGCAGCAAACTGTTTCCACCAGCTATGGTACGGATAGGATGTTGTATCCTTTGCCTTCCCATAGTAACCCAGGAAATCAAAGCAACATCTCACACTTGTAGCAGTGATGTATTTGGGAAAATCATTCATATATTCTAAGCATAATTCAGAACAATAATCTCCAAAGTGTTCATATTCTCAAGTTATCATTTGTCAAAAAGATGAAAGTTGGCTTTTAAAGGAAGAAATAGTGTCAGAATTTGGGACTTCCAGCAATGAAGGGATGAATAAGTTTAACAGTGTACAGCAGGAGAAATGACAGAACCTCTTCTGCAAAGTGGGCTAAGAACACTGGACGAAAAATTTTATCCAGTTGATTACTTTGATTTGCAAGAATGTTAGAAGAATGCTTCTATCTATTAGCAGAACTTAAGGGTCAGAAGTGTGCTCAGGTTTAAGTTCCCCATTTAATTCCTATGCAAAGTGTCACACATACAATCTGCTCTATGTTTGTCTTTCTTAAACATCTTAGAGATCTTCCAGTGGTGCTGCACCCTCCAGGGAGTAGGATGAATTTAGGCTCTTAGTGCTTATGTAATTTTAATTCACAGAAAGTATTTTGGACAATGTTGTGAGTTATTCATCTGCTGGGTTACAATGTGACCCCAAAATATCACTTGCTATGACAGTTGGTAGAGCAGTAGTTTCCACATATAACACTGTTTCAATCTGTGACAGGAATCTTCTCTACTGAAACTGAAAAGTTTCATTTCACCTCTCAGGAAAAAAAGTAAAAAATAAAAAAATATAGAGAAGACATTTATATCCTGCCTGCTCTAAGAGCTAATAATAGGTGCTTGCCTTCTACTAGCTGACAAACCTGATTTGCAAGTTGCAAGACAGCTCTTTCCACATGAGTTTCCCTAAATCATATTCTTACCCTGAATACTAACTGCAGTGATTTTACCATTGTGGGGCAAGAGAGGGGAAATGACATGATAGCTTTCGACTGACTGAGGGCATAGCTGAGGAAGTCAAAATATTTTTATTTTAAGATTAAATAAAAGTATTTTTGTTTTGCCAGTAACCAGGTAGCAGTTATGGTGTTCTCATGGCTGTGCTTTTCAGTATCCTATCACAGTCAGTTCTAATTACATTATCTGTTCATTCCCCTTGGGAAACTTGTCTTATCTAAATATTAATCTTCACTTTACACATATAATGTTACAGCATTCAAAATTGTATTATCTTCCCACTCAATCCCTGAAAAGACACTATAGTCAGAAGGTGGAATTCATTGCTGTCTTAGTGCTATCTTACCTTCCATTTATGCAAGTTTTCAAATGAATTTACCCCAGTCAGCAAGTCAATAGTGATTCTTATATTTTATTTTTATTTATAATATTCTGTACTGGATTAAAGACGGTTTCAATCATAAAGAGGTAAACAAGGATAATCTCATTTAGTGCAGGATTAAAGAAAACCATTCAGTGAAACAAATTTCACATCTCTCAATATGTCTGATTAGCATTTCAGAAAATAATTAAGTACTATATATTTGTCAGTGGCCACAATGATAGCATAGAGATATCTCATTTGTTTTACTTAAAGAAGTGTTTAACTTTTGTGTTGAAGTGAATAAATAAATGTCAGTTATTGGTATACCAAATGTCTACTATATGTATATATGTATGTATGTATGTATATCAGGGGAAGATATATGTGAGAAACTTTCTTTTCCCTTCAGTCTGCAGTGAAATTCCTGAAAAAGTACGGAAACAAACAAAAATAGAAGCATCCTACCTCCTCTGCCATTTTTAATGCCACTTCTGCACACTCAAGAAGTTCAAACTAACTTGCATAATTATTATTCTTTCACAATAGCTGCATTATATGTACTACAGTTTTCTCCTAGGAAGTACTGGCCCACGTGTGAGGCATGGCATAAAGCATATAACTTCTCAGCAGCTGCTGTGTGACAAAGTAATTATGTCAAAATTGATTGGTTGTTCAAATAACAATCTTATGATTTGGATGCTTATTTATAATCTAAATTGTTGATTCATAGCAAAAACTACTGCACTCTCCCTCTTTCGTAGATGAGAAAGGAAAAAAAAATAATGAAGTCAAATTTGTTTGAAAACCACAACCAGAAAAACACAACCAGATAAAATAACCACAATTTCCAGACTCCCTGATGTTCAAGTAAATGAGTTTAAGGAGATATTTCAGAACAGTACTCTTCATATCAACATGTCTTAGTTGTGATGACATTCTTTGTTGTACACCTCCAAACATATTTAAAGAGCTTTAGGAAGAATGACATAATGCAAATAGAATAGAATGACAGAATTGCTTAGGTTGGAAGGGGCCTTGAAGATCACCTACTTCTAACTTCTGCATAGATAGGAACATCTCTCACTAAGTAAGTTTGCCCAAGGCCAGTGTTGTGTTCAAGGCCAGGTTGGATGAGACCCTGGGCAACCTGACTAGCGAGTGGTAAACATGTTCATGGCAGAGGCACTGTATTTTCCAGATGAACAATTGAACTACAGATGAGAGCCATAACTATTTCAAGGTCAAAAAATGAGAATAAAAAGTTTCCATTCCAGTATGTCAGATTAGTATTTATAGCTTAAATAACATCCTTCCTCTCTTTCCCAGTTTGTTGAATTTTCAGCTTCATTTGATTTCTCAGTAGTGAGAGAGACACAATGAAAACTTGTATTTAAACAGATAAGTATTCAGAAATTTTTTCATGTACATAATGTTCTGGGAACATATATATTTTCCTATGAGACACAGACCATCTCTAGAGCTGCTAGGCAGAATAGATAGAAGTTATAGGTGTATATATATATACCCTAAACACATATATTACTGATTTACTGTGTGTTATACACAATAAGATAATAAGATATATATGTATGTATAGATCACCTGCAGAGAATATATGAAATGATGCTATATATATTCATATATGTATATGTTGGTAATCAGATGAGAATTAGCATAATTTCTCTGATGTCTCATTTTTTTCACAGCGCTATTCTGAAAATGGTAAACAACCCCCTGCAATTTACTGTGTATTGGGCAGCCAGTGATGCTACATGTATTTCAGCTTGACAGTCTGACATACTCATAGTAGAAATTATTACCAGCATCAACTAAAACAGTAATGAGTGTAGCTCTGTTCACTGTATCTATGCAAAACAATGCCACTCTTTTTAGTTTATTTCAGAATTTTCCAGTCCCCCGGAACTTGCATGAATACAAATAACATGGTGTATCCCCCAAGGCAAAAAATCTGGAGATATTTTTTTTAATCTTTGAACAAACGAAAAGAGTATTATTAAATCAAAATTTCACATTTTGTGCCCCAGACTAATATTACACTGATGTCCATTTGCAATCATCTGCTTTTAGGAACTTGGAAATAAAGGCTGTGGAGAAACAAGTGTTTGATTAGTTTTGCTTTTGCTATGTTCAAAATTAATCTCAATAGAACACAAAACAGACACTGCGGTGCCATGTGCAGTGCACCAAAGCTAATAAAACTTCCAAATAGGACTCACATTTGCTATTCATTTTATGAAATAATGGGGCATATGCTCACATTGTCTTTGAACAGAAGACGTTTTTTTAATAACCTCTGTTAGACACATTGTAATATTTACCAACTATCAAAGAGCAGGCAAGGCTATTACTGTACTGCTTTACACTCCATATACCTCCAAAAGGTAGTATGTTACTTTTCTGCCTTTTTTTTTTTTTGGTCCTTTCTGTTGCTCTAATCCAGTTGATGGTTAAGTCCCTGGTGTGTTTTACTTTTCAGTTCTGCTTCAAAATTTAACTACATTTTTGAAAGAAATGTGTTCACGTAATAATTCCTGTCTTGCTAGTCTTACTGTCAAAACACACGCAAACTGCTTGGGACCTCAGTCCCACAGCCATTTGAAGTATTTCCTTTAGATCTACCCTTTTTATTTATTGTTTAATTGATTATTTTTACACTGATTAATGCTTTATGAAGCACTTAATGGCAAATATAAAGAATTTGAGGAAAGACTGTATTCATGTATGAAGATTGCCTGTAAAAGAAAAGGGTTCTTTGAAAGAAAGATAATCTCTCAGAACCTCCAGGTAATAAGCCTGCATGCTCTTTTCCATATTATTGATGGATTACTATTGGATTTCAGTATCCTTCCCTCTCACTCAGAAAGCTGTATTATGGACTCTTTGTATGTTGTTAAATTGTTATAGGATTTGGTGAAAATTATAATGTTACTATTAACAATTCAAAATTTCACACAGCAGAATATACTGAAAATTCTCAGTGTAACATACCAGGCATACTGATAATGTTTAATAGCAGTTATGGATGCAACTTAATTTCAAAGATGTTCTGTTTTGTAAGTAAATTCAGAAAATTCCCTTCTTGAGGACAAGAAACTTTTAAAAGGATCTGCAATTATTTTTGCAAATTGTGATACTCTGAGCTGACAACCATGATGAAAGAAGAGAAAAAAATGATGCATTATTGAAGTGGCAGTCATCTCTTATATAACTGTACATCCTAAGTAACAAAACCAGTCACAGTTACATACTAACATCAATTAGTTTTGTGCATTTTGAGAAATAAAAGCTCTGACATAGTAGAGCAACACATTTTTCCATAAGAGATTTGGGTAGCTCAGGGTTTTTTTAAATTTGTTTTGATTTTTTCTCCTTTAAGCAGATCAAGCAATGAGTGAATTATGTAACTCATTCCAAAAGCTACTAAACCTTTTATGCTACCCCAGTGTATATTCTGCTTAAGCAACATTCTGAACTGAAGTGTGATTTTACAAGTCATTTGGGGTTTCATTAGAACTGTTTTTCATATCCCTCCTGCTATGTTCATTTTTCTAAGAAATACTTACAGAGTAGTAGGAGAAAAAGAAAACAAGAAAATATCTGAAAACTACCTACATTATTTTTCTATTGCATCCCCATCTCTGTCTCTCTTTCTAAAGAAAAAAAAAAAAAACACCCAAAACCACCCCAAAAGATTCAACAAACAAACCAAACCAAAAACTGAACCTAATGAGATTCAATGAAGCAAAGCGCAAGGTTTTGCACTTGGATCAATTTAATACGCAGATACAGACTGGGAAGAACTTCTTGAGAGTAAGCCCTGCTGAGAAGGACTCAGGGATCCTGGTCATTGAACAACTTAACAAGAGCTAGCAGTGTGCACTTGCATCTCAGAAGGCCAATGGTTTCCTGCGTTCCATCAGAAATGGAGTGGGTAGCAGAGACAGAGGGGATTGTCCTGCTCTACTCTGCTCTCATGAGTAGGGGAACTGTGTCCAAGTCTGGGGCACCCAACACAGGAAGGATGTGAAGGTTTTGGAGATGGTCCAGAGGAGTGCCACAAAAATGATCCAAGGGCTGGAGCACCTATCCCAGGAACACAGACTGAAGGAACTGGGCTTGTTCAGCGAAGAAGAGAAGACTCCAGAGAGTCCTCATTGCAGCCTTCCAGTATTTAAAGGGAGATTATGAACATGAGAGAAATCAACTTTTTACATGGGTAGATGTTTTTAGGACAATGAGGAATGGTTTTAAGCCAAAGGAAGGAAGATTTATACTAGATGTCAGGGTGCAGGTTTTACTGACAGAGTGGTGAGGTGCTGGAACAGGCTGCCCAGAGAGGTAGTGGATGCCCTGTTCCTGGAGGTGTGTAAGACCAAGATGGATTGGGCCCTGGGCAACCAGGTCTAGCACTTGATCTAGCAGATGACAATTCTGACAGTAACAGAGGGATCGGAACTTGATGATTCTTGAGGTCCTTTCCAACTCATGCAATTCTGTGAATGAAAAACATCAGAAACAACAGTGGGACACATGCAGGAGAGAAGCTTCAAAAACCTTCACAGAATTCCATTTTATAGGAATCACTTCAGGAAAGTGACTGTGGTTTAAGAAAGTTGAAGTTGCAGGGAAATAAGAAAAATTCTAAGGACTGAATAGTTGTTTTTTTGTATTTTTTTTTCCCCCCCCTAATATTTTTAAAATACAAATTTGCAAAACCAGATCTGCTAAAACCGTAAATTGTCTTTATTGGTTTCACAGCAATGTAATTGCTATGAATGAGTCCTAATATGAACAGCAAAGGGGAAAAAAAGTTGAAGAATGGTTTTTAAAGCATTTCTGTAAGATCAGCAAAAACAGTCAGCATGCTAACAGGTAATAGAATTCTAAATAGAAGGCAAATTCGAAAATATCTGATTGGCATGAGCGAGAATGGCAAAGCACAGCTTCCAAGTTATTCCTTTCTGAAAAGTAATACTAGGCTAAACATGAGACAAATATAGTACCTAATTTACACGTTAGTAATTGTCTCCTCAGAAATGTCATTTTCTCAAGCTCAACCATATTCAAAATCAATTCCAGTTTTCTTTGTTTGCTTTTCAAGTTGTTGAAACTTAATAGGAAAATGTTAACAAAATCAGAATCTTTACAGTACAACAGTCCAGTGAAGGTTGAAAGGATGATATCCAGGTTTTTCTCAGGAAAGAAAAGGATATTCTGCAGTAGCTAAGTTCAAGTAGGAAAAGAAATGTATTCAAAACTGTCTGAAAAAATAAACTATACACTATGTAATAAAAATAACTACACTTAATTCATTTAGGTTATTAAAAGAAAATTAATATCTAAAAAGCAGTAGAATTTGGGAGCAAGTTGAAAATAAGATTAGAATAATGGCTGTTGGAGTGTTACTCCACTGCCTAGTATGCAGTGCCCATGAAATATTTCCAAGAATACATAAATGAAAATCAAACCCATAGAAAAAAAATCTACAGAGGGACAGGAAGGGCGAATATTCTCAATGTGTATACAGATATTGTTAAGGAGAGTAGCTCAATCTTTTTATCTTTTTAAAAATCTTTTCATTTCTCTTTAACATCTTGGTCTTATCCTTACTACTTCACTTACAAAAGGTTATACACAAACTGGTAATTCAAGTAGTAATTCTGTCTCTGCAACTGTACATAGTCATTCTAAACCCACGTCATTGTCTGTTCATTCAGCAGGTTCACTAACGCTTTTATATATTTTATTTATGTATTTATTTATTTATTTTGGGAAGCAAGGAAACTTCAGTGTAGTCTTGTCCACATTTCTGATATTCATGATGAGAAAACTGGTATCCTGGGACCCACAGTGAGAAAAGCTTGGCCTCTCCTTGTTCTAGGAGCTGCCATGATGAGATCAATACTGTGAGCATATACTTCTCAGAAGCAGCCACATTATAAAGATTAGGAAATAAATTTGTAAACAAAGTCCTCAAATACATACAAACCCCCAGGGAAAGATGGGGGGAAAGATACTTAGTTCTTAGCTTATCCACCAGATAGCCCTTCTCTGTTTCTACCCTCATTTGTTCCTCAGCAGCTCAGTGCATACATCAGTACTTCCAGTTCTTTGTGATTTCATTCAGTTCTACTGCAGCAAAATGAAGTACAACATGGACTTATCAGCCTCTGTATGACTTCAACACTGCTTTGTGATCAGAATACTAAAACATCTGTTACCTTTTGGATGGTGTCCTCATGTTTGAAAAGCAGCTTAAGAAAAGATTGCACATGAAGGGTAAATATTTCTAGGCTATTTACACTAGAAACATTTCCAAATATTTATGCTACTGCAAGTTTTGATAATTGCTAACAATTTCAATTCTCCTAATTGATCTTTATAAATTCTTTATCAAATTTTTAAGCATCTCAAATATTATTTTAAATGTTTGGATTACAGAATAAAGCAAGAAAACTGCTTGTTTATATTGGATTTTCATTAAGCCAGATATTACTGCGTTTTCCCACAATGAGGTGATCTTCGCACCAAATTTCTTAAAAAAGAAAAAAAGTTAATTACTTGATTAGTCTCCAGATTATTTCTTCTTTCTGAATTCACTCTCTGTTGGCTACATACTTCTTTCATAGCTGAGTGTTTCATTCAAGGACATAATAATGCACTACTCAACAATACTTATTCCATCATTTTTTTCATTAAATGCTAATTTAGGATATGCAGTGGGAATTAGTACATCTTTCAACCTTTAACAGTTTCCTCTCAGCTATTTTATTTTGTTTCTCACTCTTCATTTCAGCATGATGAGTACAAAGATATTTTGAAGCTATATTCCCTATGTGGAGATTTTTCAAGGTACAGAAGTTCAGATTCCTCTCTTGAATACATGTGCTACTTAATGTCTGAAGATCCTCATATTCATCTTGAGAGATGTCCCCACAAAGTCTCATTCCCCAGCAAAGTGAACAACAGGCATACTTTTTTCTATAACTTCTGTTGTCAATAAAAATGGGAAGAAACCCTTGTTCCTATTTCAGAATTGCCCTGGGACCAGCTGTTGGTCCTTGGAAGCTCTGAAATTGATTGTAAGTTCTTTCCAATGCCAGGCAAAACATCATTAGGAATATGAATAGTCACAAATAGGAAAAAGTTGACTCACTCAACTGGTGATAGGATCTCTAGCTACAGAACACTCCTTTACAGAAAACAACCTTCACCGAAGAGAAACTCTCCCATTGGAGGCTAGCCTTTAAATGAGACCAGGGTCCTCCTCTGTTCCACCTCTTCTGCTTACATGGAAAGCACTGGTGAATGGCTTGCACTTTTGCTTCCTGGGGCAGTCATCCCCTTCACCAGGTGCTTGATCATCAGTTATGGTCATGATGTAACTGTTCCCTTAGATCAGCTCCTCTGCCAAGTAGCAAAGATCAAGGCTTTGTTTTAAGGTCAGCTACTACTACTAGGCCTGTCTGTCCTCGTCTATCCCCTTGGGGCTACCAACCTTGTCCAGGCCTTAGCAGTCCACAACAGACTCAGGGCTGTCTTTCTCTTTTCCAGAAAGGGCAAGGCAGGTCCCCTCAGCTCTTCATTGCCTATTCGTGTGGCCTCCTTTCCTAGCCTCAGCCCATCCCTGACCCCAGATTGGTTCCTGGGCTGGGACTGCATCAATAGCTCTGGCTTCTCTACTTGTGGAAGGTGTGGTGGGATAGGCCCTTGCTATTGGACCCTACCCCAGGTGTCCCCACTGCCCCCAATCTCTAGGTGCCCTGCTGCTCTCTAGCAACTGCTGCTATCTCCAGTGATTTCACCCTTCCTATATTTTGAATGTAACTCCTTTGTGTGTTTCCCTTTATCTTATTTGAACAGAAAATACTACAGTAATCAGCAAAGCAGGTAATACGACAGCAGCAGTGATCACTACTGTCTTAGCTTGCTTATTTATAATTTATGCCTGCATGTTTTGCTGTTGGATGTTCTCTCCATTTCATTTAGCACTTTCTCTTTGAGAAGTAAAAAGTGTGTGCTCTGTATTTGTGTTTGCTAGGCAGGAGTTCTTTTATCCTGTTTGCATACTTTCCCTAGTCAGGGAGCTCATTTGCCTTACTGCTGAAGACCACTGTACTAACTGCTGCTTTGCACTCCACCCACTGAATAACCAACAAAAAAATAGTAATGCAAATATTTACTGCCAAGGGATTCATTCTGAAGGATGAAGATCTCTGCAAATTATAGGCTTTGTGCTGCTGGGCTTTCCCATAACCCTTGAAGTTTAATGGCTGCTCAATACAATGCCATGAAAAAGCTTTGTATTTATTTACACATTTAGTCTACTCTAAGCTGTGGCTCTCCATACAACTGTAAATAGATTGGAATTCAATTCCTTGAGAAATGAGAAAATCTGTGTGTATTTCAATAAATTAATTAAATCAGTATTGTGTGGCAAGTCAACTGGGGAAAAAAATGGTTGTTACTTGCAATCAAGATGTTTAATTTGGAGTTGAGTTAAAAAGTTACTTTAGCCCTTAAATCCAAAACACAGTGTCCTCAAAGCATTAATTAAAAGCAGCTGAAGAAACATATAAAGACACAAAGCCCAATCAAAAAAGAGTTTTGTACTAACTGAACATGAACAGGCAATTTTATTTTCTGCTTAAAAAGACTCTTATGTCTGAATAACCAGATCAAAAGCCAACTGAGAGAGTGCCAGTTCAACAGCTTTAGAGGCTTTTGCCATCTGTGGATGAGAGGCTGTCAGGTTTTTTAATTGCAGCATAAAGACTGGGAATGCAATCTATATCCTAATGTCAGCTAAATGGAAAGACTTGTGGTTTCCTCCTACTAGAGCAAAGGGGAATTATGGCTCTGAATAACAGGCCATAAAGTATTTTATTATTTGGTCATGAGTATCACACTCAATGAGGAACGGAATGATAATTTAGTGGTTTAAATTATCACTTTGTGAAATCACATATACCGACGAGCTCTGAACTAACCCTAATTGAAACAGTCACAAATTACACAGTTCTTTACTGTAAGCTTGTTTCTGTATATACATATATTAGCAAAAAAAAAAGTTCAAACTGTTCACATAAGGACAGTAAGGAAACCTTGTTCTTGCTTGTGCTCATGGAGCCAGAGTTGGTTCCTGGAAAAAAAGATAAAATAAAGAAAAGATCCTTGTATTATGACTTTCTTGAATTAGTAAAAATTAATGAAATCTAAGGAACAAGAAATAAAAGCCCATCACTGAAACACCTAGAATTTCATCTAGAAAAGTACAAAAGGATCTTGAAGGATTCTTACACGTTGAAGAATCTGCCTCAATGATTAAAAGATTTGGGTTCTGAGGATAAGATAAAAATAAAAACCAAGACCTTTCTACATAAACAAGAATTTTTTCTTTTTCTTTTTCTTTTTCTTTTTCTTTTTCTTTTTCTTTTTCTTTTTCTTTTTCTTTTTCTTTTTCTTTTTCTTTTTCTTTTTCTTTTTCTTTTTCTTTTTCTTTTTCTTTTTCTTTTTCTTTTTACTTTTTTGCATGTGTGTGTAAACATAAATATTTAAGTAAAGCATCTTCATCTTTTCATCTGTTGAGAGTTGTAATGTTAGGACATTTTTTATTTTTGTGTTTGGGTTTTTATGTTTGTTTTTCTTCTGTTAAAACAACTTTTCTCTTCTTGAAAATATGTAGCAAGATTTTTAATGTGTTGGTAGATTTACACATCATTATTACTCACTTAATAGTAGTTGATTGTTAGCTTTCCAGTCCATCATCCGGTCTACTAGAGATTAGATTTACACAAGAATATGAATAATAAAAAATGATGTTCTCAGATTTTCACGCTTTTTACAAAGTCAATTTGCTTTATCAAGCTTTTTCAGCTAGATGCAGTGAAAATGCAGTATCTTGACTTCTGCTGTGTTTGTTATAAACAAAACTCTTATGCCCCAGTGGAAGAATTTAGGACACGTATGCGTGTCTCAAGTCTCTTTGTAATGTCAGCTGAATATTTAGACATTAAAGCTTTTGTAATTCCTCTTCAGTTCCTTGTCAGTGCTCTCAGCTAACATCCATAGCAACCCACAGACTGGTTTGTTTTCATCACTGTCAAGTACGAACTTTTATTCTGTGATAAAGAAATAGATGGACTCAGTCAAATTTATATTTCGAGGGAGAGAGGGTTGCCAGATGGCCTTTTACCTGTATTTGGCCACTGGTTTGAAATTCAAATATCTCTTGATTTCAAGATTTTTTTTCCTCCTGCGAGATCACCATGCTTGCTTAGCTCATCACTGTAATGATACAGTGTGGCAATTGGAATAGCAGATCATGCTCAAAAGGTCCTTGAAGGAATGTCTGATAAAGATTTGTACTAATATATCCATCTCTGTTTAAGTCTTCAGTGCTTGAATGTTTGTGCCACTACAGACTTCCTCTTACAAGCAGCAGAAATAATTCTTCCCTGTCAGAATATTTCCATAAAATCATAAATGCTGTAAGAGCCTTAAATCATCTAATAGCAAGCTCTGAGAAAGGTATCTCAGAGAAGTAAATGACATCATTTATCTCATGAGTTGATTTGTATGAGTAGACAACTCAGCAGACTGCTGTCTGTCCAGAGAAAGAGGTGTTCTTGACTGGTATCTCCCTGTCAGATAGTGGAGCTGTCCAGTTTGATCTTGGTACATTACCCATTTCAGAGACACCAGGGACCTTTGTTATTCCTATATCAGAAGCATGTTTCTGAGCTCCCACTTTTTGCCTCAGTACTGTTGTTACTGACTTCAGCTTTTCTTTTGCTGTTCTTGACTGTCTGCTTATTAGTACTGCCCATAAATTTATCCTCTTATTTTTTCTCAGTACTGAATTATAGTAGATACTAATGATTGCAACCTCAAATATTTATCTTTTTCATTCCATTTCACAATTCACAGCAATCACAAGTGATAATGCTGTGCTATACCTGCTAAAGCATCTGTCACTTCTTTTTTCTCAATCCTGTTTCACTGACAAAGACCTGCTAGCAAAGAAAGAATGTCAGGAGGCTATCCTTGATCCTGCCTTAGATACAGCTGCAGTTATAAGGTTGCAAGAGAGTTGTCCCTGAGTTGTTACTGAGTTGTCTCATATTTTTGACAGTGATAGTGTCTCTGGCCAAAAGTATCGCATATTGAATCTTATTGTTCCCCTAAACTTCCCTGAAATAATTTTATGGGTAGCCAGCTCTCCCCTACCTGTATACTTGTATTCATCCTGTTTACTCTGAGAACATATTTCAGAAAATCATTTTCCAGACTGCTCCGAAAAGTTTCCATAACACAAACCTTGCTATTGAGTTTGTGAATTCTCATAGAGGATAACTCCCAAATAGATTCGTATTGTTTGAGATATCAGGTCTTATTATCAAGCTCCCTTGTGTAACTTAAAAGGAAATCCTGAGCAATTTCTCAGTACTATTGCTTGTCCAAGACATCTAACCAGGCAGATTTAAATATTTTAAATTAGGACATGAAAATAAATTGACCATAGAAATGCCAAAGTTAAAATACATTCTCTTCTTCATTTTTCCTTTTTCAGCAGCAGTTAGTTCTCTGTGTAGTCACTGAATGGTTAGAATTTCAAGAGAGATTTTGTATTTTTTATCAGGTTCTCTGAGAACAAATATTTATATTTTTAAAATGGCTGTGATCACACTTGTTAGTTATAAGAGTATTCATGATCACAAACATGGTATTTAGAAGATGGATGAGCCATTTATTCTTAGACTATGTCCAGCTTTCAAACTTTTTTCAAAATAGGGCAATTAAGTAGCAAGAACTTACCTAAAATTTCTCTTTAAAAACGTGTTTGTATTTTTTTGGCAGTTGTCTAGTGTTTACTTGTATGCACAAGAACAAGTGTACATGCTTACACATTTATTAGATGAAAAGCATTTATCATAACTATTGAAAAAATTCTTCACTTATAATGATTTCTAGAGCCCTTCTGGGTCCCAACATTTCATTTCACATTCAATGGAGAGGAAATGAAATCATAAATTTTGTTCTATCATAAATGAATACACTGATCTCTCACAAGTATTACCACTGACTCTGTTAAAATATAATCTTATCCTAGTTGTTTTCAGGAAATATATTTGTAATGCCACAAATTGTTAAATATATTTTGTCAATACCATTTATATTATTATTCTAAAAGGTCACCAAGATTTCTATAATATCCACAATCTCTTTACTAGTAAGCATGCAAATCTATAGCTAAAATCTTGGTTGCAGAAAACACTTACATTCACTATATTCAGAATTTATGAACTGCCTGTATTGTAAACATTATTCCTAGGAATATGTTGCAAATATTACATTCACAGGAGAAGTCACTTTTCCCTTCCTCGGGCATTAAAACTCGCCACACTTTTGGTAGGAAGAAACAAAAATTATGCACGAGCACTTGTCCACACTAGATGTATGAGTAGACTTGACATTGGAATGTGCCGTGAGGAGCAAATTCCAACATCAAGAAGGTCCTACTTTAAGATGTCTGCAACTACCCCATGATCTTTCAAGGAATATTGGAAAATTAAAGAATGTCAGAGAATATTTGCTCTTCTTTCTACTTTATTGGTCTGATACAACATCAAACCATTTTTCTTTGAATATATATATATATTTATAGCATACACTCAGGGCTTTTTTTCCCCCCATACTTGTTGATTCCCAGTATCTCAGTACACAAATATATTTATGTGCATAACACATGGGTGCTGAACTGTATTCTCTGGAATGTATTTCTCCCTCATTTCTTCCTCAGTAAGATTTATGTCTTAAGACAATGGCTGTCCCTCTGCAAAGTCTCTGTATTGTATTCTGTTGAAGTATATACTTAAAATTGTGTGCTTCAAATTGTAATAACAATAAAAATGCTCATTATCCATCTCAAGAGAGGAACTAAGAAGTGTTTATACCAAAATAGCTTGGAATCAAGTTTTGTATATTATTTTGAATTCAAAACCTCACAGGGTCAAGGAGTAGTTGAGGCTGACATGCATCCCTGGAGACTGACTAATTTAAACCTCCTGCTTAGAATTCGGTAATCTGCAAAAATCTCAAAAGATTCTACAACCTCTCTGGTGAACCAGTTAGAGTACTTGATTACCGTTACAGTAAAAAAGCCTTTCCCTGTCTTTAAAGGCAACTCCCTGCTTTTCACTTTGTACAGACTTAGCTGAGAAGTCTGGCTTTGTCTTCTTTACTCCCTTCTATCGGATATTTATGCATATGAATCAGATTCCACCAACACCTCACACTTTGTCACCTTGAAGCTAAATAGTTCAGGTTCTCTCAGCTCGCCAGATGTCCCAGAACCTGAATCATCTTCATGACACTTCACCAGACTTTCTTGAGTATGTCCATCTCTCTCTTGTTGAAATGGACATAGAACTGGATTGGCCACTCCAAATATGTTTCATCAGTGCTGAAAAGAGGACAAAGATTGTCTTCAATTTGCTGACAGTGTTTCTCTTAATGTAGGAACAGCTCAGGAAAATTTGTGCTGAAATATTGTCTCCTTAGGTGTTTTGAAAAACAGAAACTTTGTTACAATATTTAAAAAGATTTATTTTGAGGCATTTATATTTTTCTTTCATGTATGCAATTAGGATAGAACTATAGGAAATTTTCCTATCTCAGTGATATTTAATTTCATAGAAAGTTTTCTTCACTGTCTTGGAAATAATTCAGAAATAAGGATATAATAGCACAAAAGGTCTTTCAAAGTTATGATATGGATGTTCTTTACAAGGTTATAGACCATGTGGATAAGTCCTCCACTTTTTCTAGGAAAAAAAAAAAAAAGAATATGATTTCTAATTAATAATCCATTTGTATCTGGATTAAAATCTGTCTGATTCAGAAAACTCAAAATTATTTAGGTTTCAATATAAATACATCCAGCTTGTTCAAGCTTTATGTTACGTTAGAATTGTGAAAACCTATACTGACCCTTATTATATCAAAATAACATATATTATTTGATAGCTGAAAAATAAATAGTTAATCAAATCAGTCTGAAATGTTCCAGTAACATATTTATAAAACATTTCCATTAGAAAAAAAATCAAGTATTCAACTATAGATTTAACACACCAGAGATCACTTCAGAATCTAATATTGAAGAGCTGATGTTTTAACATATAATTTTTTACATGTTCTACTCATTGGTAAATATTTAGTTGGCCATTATCTGTTGCTAAACATCATTTTGAAGAGGTGTATAGCTTACACTTAATTTTCTGTCTGCATATGACTTCTCACAGAGGTGATATAAAATGGTTTGGTAAAAAAAATTATGGAATATGAAAAAAGAGAAATGATAGCTTCCACAGAACTTGAAAAGTTAAATGGTGATGGAGGAAAATGTGTCTATCTTGAGAGAGGTCAAGTGCTTTATATGAGATGGATAATGAGAAACAGTAACAAGGAAATTGGGATTGAAATTAGGCCAAAAATACTTGTCTAAAAAACTTGTCTAACACAAGTGAATATCTGTTTCTGAGTGTATCATCAAATTGCTTTGTATTCATAAACTTTCTGCACAGCAGCTTCTCTTTATCTTCAAAAAAAAAAAAGAATAAATATATTGTACATCCTTTCAATGTTTACTGGGTGCTTTGAGATATATTGGTGCCACTTAAATGTTAAATATAGTATAGGTAATACTACAGTAACAAGTGAGATTTTTCAAATCATGTCCAAATGGTCACCAGTGACAGGATGACTATTCCACCTGTGCCCAGTACCACTTTGGTCCCCATGCAGTTTAATAAAACTCTTCAGTCTGAAGGAAATATTCAGATATTAAAGCACTAATTGAATCATCCCACCAAAATTTGTCAGAAAGACAAAAAAATTATATCAGATAACGTATGTAATCTTACATAACTGTGCACTTGGCAAATTCTCTCAGGGAATATAAATTTAAGATAACTTGCAAGAATTACTTAATTCCCTCTAGATTTCATATTTGTAGTTTTTCATGCACATTTTTCATGTTATTTTTTTATTTATTTCTGTGTGTTGATTCATGTATGTCATACACACACATATATATAAAGTTCTGAAAGTAGAGTTCCTGTTTATCTCTGAATAATTTTAACAAGAAGACGGAAGTCCTGAGGTTAGTTTTTTCTTTCGAGTGACAATAATTTTATCATGTAGTTATACAAGAAATAATAATAAAAAAAATAATCCCCACAAACTAAACCAAAAAAACCTAAAAGTCAGCCAAGTAACTGAACAGCAACAACAATGAATATCCTCACTGAAGCTCCATATTTGTCAAACAAAACAGGTTCAGAAGTATAGTTAGTAGGAATATGAGAGGATATGTGAAATTTATTGGATTCAAAAAGCTGTATATCCTTTTCTTTCTCACAGTCTTTTGTCTCCTGTTCACCTTCCTCTTTGGAATGCAGCTGTTTTCTTTTTATTCTTGGGTTTATTAGAACTCTATAGACTCTGTGGCTCTTTAATTTACCACCTCTACACACACAGATATGTGCCAAGATATCAGTGGTGGTAACACAGCATTAATATTAACATGAACTATTTGGGTTGTCTATCATTCAAACTGGCTCTCACTATTTCTAGTTTTAACCAGTGAAAACTTTTATGTTACCTGTCATAGGGAACTGATCAGAAAAGAAAAAACATCAGGCAGCTGTAGTCTTCTGACTTTGGATACACTTAATGAATCACTTATCACTTGAAGCTAGTCAGGATTGCTTGCCTGGGCCACACTGAGTGAACAGGATGCTTATGAGATATATGATATAAGTAATGTATATAAGTAACAAAACCTCTTTTAATATATTTTTCATTAACACATAAAAAAAAGGGCAACAAAAACATAAAATTAGCAAAAAACACAAAAACTAAGAAGACTGATCTTGATGGTCAGAAATAACTTAGAGTCTACTCTAATGTTGTAGAGCGTTCCTTCATTTAAAAAAAAAAATAATAAAGCACCATGCTCTTGAGGATATCCTTGAGGGTAGCTAAAATATCCATATGCCACATATAGGCATACTGTCAGTGGCCAAATATTCCCACAATACGCATAGATCATCATTTATGAAATGATCAACCTCAATAACATTTGTTGGGCAAGTACCTATTTCATCAACTCAAGCACACCTTTGCTCTCAGACCTAGTGTAGCACGCTGTGCAATCAAATTGTTTTGTTCTCTTTCCACTTCCAAATGAAAATATTTGGGCAGAGTGATTTTAGCCCTGTGGCTGAAGAGCGGAATCATACTGTTGTTATCACTATCCTTTTTAGAAGAGCTGTTAAGATGAATTATGCAATGTCACTCTTCAGCATTGTATTTGAAAAAAAAAATAAAAAATCACATGGGATGTAAAAGGATATTGCTCATGTCAATACAAAGCTGAGAGGATCATGTTCACAGAAGAATGAGATTTGAGTACTATCACATCTCTATCCTCAGCAAGTTTGCTGATGATACAAAGCTGAGAGGAATGGCTGACACATCAGAAGGCAGTGCTGCCATTCAGCGAGATCTGAACAGACTGGAGAGTTAAGCAGAGAGGAACCCAATGACGTTTAATAAACGCAAGTGGAGAGTCTTGCACCTAATTAGTAATAACAGCTTGCACCGGTATAGGTTAGGGGATGACCCGCTGGAGAGGAGCTCTGCAGAGAAGGACCTGGGCGTCCTGGTGAACGACAAGTTGGTCATAAGCCAGCAGTGTGCCCTAGTGGCCAAGAGGGTCAATGACTTCCTGGGGTGCATTAAAAAGAGTGTGGCCAGCAGGTCGAGAGAGATATCTTCCCCTTTTACTCTGCCCTGGTGAGGCTTTACCTGGAGTATTGTGTCCATTTCTGGGCTCCCCAGTACGAAAAAAAGAGAGGAATCACCTGGAAAGAGTCCAGTGGAGGGCCACGAAGATGATAAAGGGCACGGAGCACCTCCTCTATGAGGACAGGTTGAGCAAAGTGGATCTGTTCAGCCTTGAGAAAAGAAGAGTCAGAGATGATCTTATTAATGTTTATAAATATCTTCAGAGTGGAAGTCAAAGAGACATGGCCAACTGCTTTTTAGCAGACTGTGGGGACAGAACGAAGGGAGATGGCCATAAACTTGAGCACAGAAAGTTCTGCACCAATATGTGAAGAAACTTCATCACAGTGCAGGTGATGGAGCACTGGAAAAGGCTGCCCAGGGAGGTTGTGGAGTCTCCTCTGGAGACATTCAAGACCCACCTAGATGCCTACCTGTGTAACCTGGTCTAGGGGAGTTGGACTAGATGATCTCAAGAGGTCCATTCCAGGTTATACACACAGGAGAAGAAATCTGAAATAAGACTTTGGGTTGATAATATTTTGTCAAGAATTGCTAAATGTTGTTTCTTGGACTGCTTATACTGAAAATTGAAGTACTGCCATTTTTTAAGCTTCTTATGTTATTTTTCCTTACAAATTTGGAGCAGGAGTTAGATACCATTTCTATACATGATCTACATTGTTGATTGATTTCACAAAGTGATATGTCACTGTCAAGATACAGTCTTCATAGCTGGAGAGAGAAACTTAAGTATTGTAAAATGATCAGAACTTCAAAGATAAATGAAAATCATACTCCTACACCTTCTAAAATACCTACTCAAAGCAAGCTGCAAAAAAAAAAAAACAAACCAAAAAACAGAACACAACAGTATTTGGTTTAACAAAATTCTAAAATAGAGCTTATAATTACTTTGAATTACTACTACCTTTTGTTTGCTTGAAGATAGTTCTGCTCTGTTGAAATCTACTTCTATACCATGTGGTAAGAAAAAGAAAGGAATGACTGAGAATAACTTCACTGTTTAGAATAAAGAGGCTATAAAGTGGCTAACTACCATTGTATCTGCTCTTAGTCAAGATGCAAGATACATAGAAAAGTCACTCTGAAAGTAGTGCATCCTGTTTATTTCTGTGAAAACTACAACAGCTGCAAGGAGCTCAGTAACAGGGGAGATGCTAGTCAAAGTCCACTATGATCCAGAAGAGCTCAAATGGTCTCACTTAGAATTACAGTTTATAGAATCTGAGATAATTGACTTTTGTCAGAACTTTTCCATCCTAGCCTCTTTGGATTTCAAAATATTCTAGTACTTTCCACCATTTGCAGGAGATGATCATTCCCAGGTGAAGAGGAGAATCAGGAGTTGTGTAAGATATAATGCTCTACTTATCACAGCATAGGGGAAAGCAGGGGATAGGCACGAGGACTGCCTTCGCATACCGAAGTCACTTCCTGTCTGCTGGTTGGTAGAAGCATACTGATCAGCAATGTAGCTTGGACAACTACAGAATCACCACTATAAAGCTCTTGAAATAAAAAGAGGTTCCAGTAATTACCTAAGATGACTTTCTGTAAAGAAACGGTAAAGTCTGTTGTCACCTCATTTCTGCAAAACGAAATGTTTTTTGAGTTACTGTACATATTTGAATAGGTGTCTAGTGATGACTTTGTACTTGGAATGTGAGATTCATTTCACATAACTACACTCACTAAAACCAGGAACATAAAAAAAACTAGAAACATAATCTAAATTAGTCATGTAAGGTCCACTCTGCCTCTAAATTCACATCTTACGTTCTTCTCCAGAAAGTGATTCATCCCATTCTAAAATAAATGTTATGGATGGTTCAGACAGATTGCTCCCAGAAGACCACCTCCCTTGGTAACCTCTGTCATTGATTATGGCCTCACATTACAAACAGTTCACTGTATTAGTAATGTGAATATTTTAATGTCAAACTTCAACATTTATGTCAGCCCTTTAGCAGCATGACTTAAAAATATATATATTGAGAATACATTTCTATGTAATATGCTTGTAATACTAAATGTTTTTATTTTATCGAACTCCAAGACTTTGTTATTTTTGGGCAGAAGATCAGTAGTCTTATGTAGTTGTCTGGAACCCTGATGTTTTACGTCACTTAAAAGATGAGTTCATATATTCCAAAAAGCAATCGATTTTCTTCATTTAAAACGAAGAGCAAATGGGTATATTCTTTCAAGCATTTCAAACTATTTGTACAATCTTTGGTAAATTGCAACTTGGAAAAAAAAAGAAATTCTCTTCATTCCCTTTATTAAATAATAGATTTATTCTTGCTATTTTCCAGTCAGCGATTCAGTGGAAGTTTGTATAGCCTTTTTATGACACTTCATCCTGCTTGGAAGTACGTTGTGGGGTCCTCATCAATTAGCTCCTTCTAGCATTTTGGATGGTCATTCCTGCTTTACTCTGTAGACTTCCTACTTCCTCATACTATAAAATTGATATTGGCAAATATCCATTTTATTCATTTGTTGGAACAAAGGATGAATAATTGTTTAACCTCTGCTATGGGTCACATTTTTTATTATCATTTTCAATAAATGAGCTGCTATAGCAATGAACAGACTACTTTCATACTCTAGGGAAAAAATTGTATTTTGTTAAAGCTATTGACTTAAACTAACCAATTCTGATGCTTTCCCTCCTAAGCAAAATGGAACAAAAAAATAGTTTCACTTATGCAGTCATTACAGCTGTACAGAATGGTTTTTATACAGAAAGGTTATTCTGAATGCATGATTAATTTTCTGCAGCAGAATTCTTGATTTGCGCCAATTCAAAACTCCTCTAGACTTGGAACTCAAGACCCATGCTGCAATAAATGCTATAAGGAATTATGGATTATCCTGAATTGGAGGGGACATACATGAATCACCTAGCTCAACTCCTGGCTCCATACAGCAGCACTCAAAAATCAAACCCTATGTCTGACAGCATCGTCCAAATACTGTTTGAACTCTGGTGGCTGGGTACCATGACCTGATATATACTGTTTATTAATTACATTTATTACTTTCTCTTTGTATTTGATACTCATTTCACTTTTAAATCTTTTTTTTTTCTTTTTTTTTCCCTTTTTTTTTTTTTTCTTTAAAGAATTGGCAGAGTGGAAAGGAATCTATGAGACACTGACCTGCTACAAGCTAATCGGAATGCCTGGGCATTTTGTCATACAGCTTTAGCGGATAAAAATGCTACTTCTGTCTGTTGGTTTTGTGTTTGTGTGCTTTGCACAGAAACAATATTAATAATAAATAAATAAATAAATAATGTTGCTACAATTCTGTAATGAATAATTGCAAAATGTGCATATATTTGTGTACAGATATTTTTGTTAAAATAAGTGGAATTAGATGATCGTAACTAATGAGAATGTTACATATTTAGTAATATAACTGCTTCCCAGTGTGCCATCTGCATCTTTCTTTTTATCAGTAAAATATACAGCAGATTTTTTTTGGTTGATAACCTTCCAGCTAGAAGCATTTAGCTGAAACAGTAAAGCTGCCAAGCCCCTGGTTTACTAAGCTTTAACCACCTCTGTTCTTTCTGTTCACTCTTGGCTGCAGTTGTAATTCTTTTAACCTGAGGGCTGCTACTCTTCTTTATAGGATTGAGTTCAAGTATACAGTCAAGAGCTTCCTAATTCTTCCCTTCCTTTCTTTGAGTGTAACACAGGTAGAACATTTTGGGGCAGTATGGAGTAACTTCAGAGAACAAGTTGAGCTGAATAGCAGATGTTTTTCCTTGTATAATCCATTAGGATGGAGCCTTTTTGTTCCACAGAAGAACAAATATATATATCCACAAGACCAGTAAATAAGGCAGTCTTGACAAAATTTTGAATTGTAGCTTATTTTTGCGACTGTACACGAAAACTTCTGTGTACTTCAACTGGATAAGAAAAAAAACATTCTGATTATAGCTTGTGCACTGATCTGCAACATCTATGAAAGTTTATAACTAAATTTGGAGAGAAGATAAATTTTATTAGGTAGCGATTACATGTAGTATGTAGTATTTTGAAGTGACTAGGTCAGTGACAACAAAGAGAAATAGTTATTTTAATCTGAATTATTTGAGACTTAGGATGTAACAGTGTGACTTAATTTCGCTCATTTTATGATTTGTTATTGGTATTCCACATCATAACATCATGTAGTACACTGAGAGTTAAAGAGTTAATGCAACAGTTCTGTGGTCTGTCAATAGTTCTGAGTACCTGTCTCAGAAGAGAAAGAATGAACAACAGTTCCCAGAAGACTTCATTATTCCATTTCCTTTTTCCATTCAGACGGAAAGATAAAACTGACTGGGAGTCATGATATGGTCTCTCTTTTGCCTGCCTTGGTTCTGTGCACTCACTGGCCATCTCACCTTCAGCATTAGAGTAAGGTCTTCAGTTTTCAAACAATCTCTCTCCCATTTGTTTGATTTTCCAGCTTATATTTCAATTATATTGTATTATATTGTGTTATCTCACATTCCACTATTGCATTTAGTAAACTAGTTTTCACCCTTAGCTTGTTGTCACTCTTCTGTTTTTAGGCCCATCTCCCTACGTTTTCCTTTCTCCCTTCCTGCTTTCCTGGGGCATGGGTCCCTGGGTTCCTCCACCCCTTTAGTCACAAAACTAAGCCCAACTGGGCTGGAACCATGATAGATATTATTATAAAAATGTGACTTATTTAATTTCACTCATTATCTAAATTTCCCTACCCACTCAAATATTGACATAGTTCCTGAGATTGTATATTAAAACAGTAGAAATTAGAGCTGATTGCCATTATAACTTACCTCTCATAAGTTCATATTATAGAGATGTGATGTAGGAAGCTTACCTAAAAGCTACCTGAAGGATTAGCCATCTTTGCTACTGTGGGTCCTCACAGCTATGTGGATTCCAGTCATTTGATTGGAAATGAAACACATAGTAGGGTTTTGATACCTTTGTTGCATAATGGATCCAAGCACAGCAGTGATTCAGCAGTTGTTTGTCAAGGCTGATGTATCTGTATAAACTCTAATGTTTGCAAACTTGGATGATGTATAATAATAGACAAGAACTAGATAATGCATCCCTTTGCATGATAGTGACTGCCTTGTCTTCAGGAATTCACCTGCTTAACTTAGCAGCTCCTGTTTCTTGCACAGGACAGCTAGATACCTGCACAATGATATCAAGCCTATGATGTAGCAACTTTCCAACTGAAAGTAACTGCTTTCGTTTAAGGCGCAGATCCCAACCTGTGCCATAACATGTGCAGATATCCAACAGTAACCCCCCAATTCAAACCAGATCCTCACCTGTAGAAGCTTCTACAAACATTGCCTTTATGGACAAACAGCAAGCAGCTATAGCACATGATACTTAGCACTCTGATGTGACAGCACCTCCCAATGCCCTGAGTTGTGATAGGCCTGCTGCTTACATATTTGTACAGCTTTAAAAGGGCTCTCATCTCTTCCATACATCTGTGTAGCTTCTGATTACTGTTCCATTCATTCATATCTTCTCTGTTTTATTAGCATTTAAGCTTTTTTCCTTGCCCCAAGGGTTACTTCATGCAGGTATTTAAAATCTTGTTAAGTTTATATGTTAATGATGGTGTGCTTTAAAGCTTGACAAAATATGGAGCAGAGTGGGAAGAAAAGGGCTCTAGCTAGAAAGCTTGAGCACACGCAACTGCAAAGCACAGTCCCTTGGATAGGATTCAGTGTGCTGCTGTGACTGCCTTATTTAGGACAGAGTACGGCCAATAAATCTGAAGTGTGAAAGTCTTTGTGCTCACCAGCTATATTTTTTTTTCCCAAATGGATGAGAGGTACCTACAAGATCAGATTCAGCATAGAGATATTACAAGAAATTCTTGTCCCTTTCAACTACCTTTCAGAGCAGACCCAGTAATTCACTGTACTTGTAAATCTAAATTTGCTTCTTCTCATGCTTAAGTCTTTTTCTTCATTGTATCATCTTTCTTCGAGCAGAATAATGGCCTAGAGAGTGACAGTTTAGCTGCATAATTTCATATTATTTTATGCTATTTATATTGAATAGACAGTGAAGTATTCTGTTCATTCTTACAACTTTTCACTCCCTCTCAAGCTGTGTCCTGGGATTCAGTTACACTTCACTGATAGCATTTGAGAAAGGGCTAATTAACTTTCTCTGGGATCTACTGCCTCCTTTTATTCAGGTTAGCTGTTCCTGAGCTCTGCTGGCCATTGTACCTGAGCCAGCTATACTCCTCATGGCTGCGAGCCCCATGCTGCCAATAAGTGCTGCTGCTCACTGCGTTGTTTATTTCTTTGTTGATTTCCTTGTTCGTTTGTTTCTCCTGATTAAAAATAAAGGTCACCTGAGTCCTCACAAGCCTTTCTTTTTTAATCAGGGGGAATTAAGCAGGATCTCTTCTGTCAGGGAAAGAAAAGAAACAGTGCAGGAATGATCAGTAGTGTTATTTCAGCTTGTATGTTATATTTGTTTTTTTTTTGTTTTTTTTTAACAGACATATTCCTGTTATTCCTTGCATTTCTGCTGATTCCATGACACTAGTGGCTATCTTTTGCTTTGAAACAATGGCTAGTTTTCTTAATATTACTAGTTCCAGTAAAATAGTGTAATAAAATAGTGTACCTATGAATGCCAATGAAAGCCTGTCTTTTTCCTTAAGGAAAAAAAAGAAGAAAAATAACACATATAAGTTGCATATGCAAGTGTAAGTGTCGGTAAGTAAGAGTTGAAGAATAAGTATAATTACATAGAAAACATTCAAGTTGGGCAACTGCAGCATAATTGTTGCTATGAATAAAATAAGGAACAGTAAATAAACACAAAACTACTGGTTGATCTCATCATGAAAAGGGAACCCTAGATTTATTTCTTCCAAGAGGATAAATAAGTTGATACTGTTCAAAGCCAGAACTCAGTATAACGGATCAAAGTGCATGTTATAATTATCAGCCAAGGGTCTATTCCTCTAATTAGTTTTTCTTCTGTTTTCAGTTCATATACCAGCTTTGTTGATGCCAGAGAAGGGGAAATAAAGGAAAAAAATAAAAAAAGAAGAACAGGAAATGAGCTAATCAGGCACTCAGTAAGGAAGTTGCTATGCTTTCATCTGGGAAACGAAACATCTGAAAGAACATTTTCTTCATGTCACTCGGGAAGAGCATCTGAGGATACTTAACGTCGGCCTCAGGATAAAGCATGTCCTGAAGTCAGATGAGACATACACTGAAACTACTCTGTTGTTAAAACATAGTCATATTTTTTGCTTTGGTTCTGCAACTGAATCACTTCAAAGCTGATTGAAGGGAAAGAAAAGAATTACACTAATGAATGCCTTCATAACAGAGACATTAGAATTTTAGTCCTTTCCTGATTAGTGGATAAGAAGGTATAGATCTGAGATAAACTACACACATGAAAAGGAATATCTGAAATTGTTGTCTAATAATACGATCAAAGAAAATATTAGTTGAGGTGAGCAAAACTAAAAGGCTTTGTAGAGCCTACCTTCTTTCAACTGCACTCTTCGGCCCTCCTGCTCTCAGAAGAAAAGCAAGTGGAAGAGCAGTAAATGATCAGCTTGTTTTTGAAGTACATATTTAGCAGTGATGAACAGTTCACATTTAATTAAACACATGTGAAATAGAAGGATCAGTGAAAGAATTTTTGGCAGTACTTTTGTCTAAATGCTACTGAAGTCAGTGTAATAGTTTGTATATGTGTATCTGCATATTTTGAAATATAGATAAAATCCAACATAGTCATGGAAATATAACTACAATTGAAAGACAGTGAGGGGAACTGTATCTTGAAATTCCTCAGAACAGGAGGTAGGAGAACACATAATAACTTCTGCTGCTTGAGGCATTTACAGTGACATGCTTTTTGTTATTAACAAAGACACAAGGCACAGCAGCAACTAAAGTCACAACTTCCTTTAGAAGCTAGCATTTCTGAGAGATTTATTGGAGTGCAACTGTGTCATGGTTTTATGATTTTTGTTATTGGTATTCCACGTCATAACATATGTAGCGCATCGGGAGTAAAAGAGTTAATTCTCCATCTCTGTGAATCATAGATAGTTATTAGGTATACCTGTCTCAGAAGAGAAGAACTACATACCCCAGAGGACTTTGCGTTGCTTTGTATTTTTATGTATTTCCACTCAGAGGGAAAGATAAAAACTGTTTGCGTGTCACGAGACGCTCTCTCTTCCCTTTGGGATCGACTCAGCAGTGGGTGCTCGCTGCCATCTCATCTTCAGCATTTAGCATAAGGCCTTCGGTTTATTGGACACTCTCTCTTGCTCATTTTATTTGATTTATTATTTATTATCCAATTATATTGTATTGTATTGTGTTATTTTGCATTCCAATATCTTATTTAGTAAATTAGCTTTCCTCCTCAGATTGTTGCCGCTGTTTTGTTTTTAGGCCCATCTACCTTCTCCTTGTTCACTTTCACCCTTCCCTGGGGTGTGGGTCCATAGGTCCCGTGCTCCAATCGTCACAGAACCAGGCTGAACTAGCCTGTAAACCTATGACAAACTGTTTGCATTCAGATTGATTTTAAGGTTGATCAATCACTTCCACTATTAATAAATCCTGTCTTTTACTCATGTTAGCTAAATGGTCTCAGACATGCTGAGATTTCTTTAAAAAGTTGTTTTACAAATATGTGAATAGGAAAACAGGCATATATGCTGGTAATATTAAGCAAGTTCTCACAGTCAGATACAGAGTTTGGAAGAGATTAATTGTATGTGGACCCTCAACGAAGTTTGACAGAGAAGTAGACCAGTAGGCTTTAAAACTGGTGGGGTAAATTAGGGTAACAGCCAGAATGAACTGGTGAATCTTTTTTCTCAGTAATCAGAAGGAAAAAACATCTGAAAACGAAGGTATTGAAGGTGTAGATAAAAGTAACACATAGCCTTCAAAAGGGGCTTTATTGGGGTTCACTGGGGTTCTTACACTAATGAACATTGTTCTTGATGAACATAATGCTGTTAGCCATTTTTCTCACCTTCTTTAAAAATAGCTTTTTAGTTTAACTGGGTAACTGCTTGTGAGGTGCAGAGAAGTAACTGTCTTTTGAAATATCATGATAAATCAACAGTGGAATAAAACAAACTATAAGACTTGCTATAGCTTTGTATTGCTATAGCTTTGTATTGCTAAGGTAGCACTGCTAATTACAAGCTGATGTATTTATGCTCAGTATAGTGCTGGTCTTCATCAGCATACAAAATGAAAAAGCATCTCTCATCTCTCAACTCTCACAAAGAAGGCATGTCCTATTTGCTTGCTATGCCAGTCAGTACATGAATTTTACTTCTTTCTTTTGTAATGAAATAGGATGCTTACTCTGCATCACTAATTTCCTGCTAAAATTCTGGGACTTGATTAAAAACCTATAAAGAAAAGTCCAAGGGAAAAAAGAAGAAACAA
>VXAB01006468.1:71541-121887 GCA_013399175.1 Odontophorus gujanensis
AAAAAAAAAAAAAAAAAAAAATTAGTTCTGTGCAACTGACAGATTTCAGTTCTTTGTTGTACTTTGTTTGGGTTTTTAACTTTCTCCTTCAAATCTCAGCAACAAGTCTGATGTCTTATTTCTTGCTGTCTTTTGTAAAGGCAAATCTTCCTGCAGGGCAAAGTGCAACCTAGTAGTCAGCTTAATCTCTTCTCCTTTCACCTATTTATTTGCTGATTCAAGCTTCTGTGACTGAAAATATAGCCTCATTCTTGTATTCTTTTCAGGTATCATATTTCTCTCTGCTTTAGAATCCTTGAATGGGAAAACATAGTAAAGGTAATAACAAGGCTCTGTTTTCCATCCTGATTTGTGCAACATGTAAAACACATGGTTTGTTATGCTGTGAACACCCAAATTGTTGCTAATAGAAAACCATTTTCTGGAATGAGGGAATGTGACTGAATTGAATTACTTGAGAGGGTGTGAGATCTGCTTGAAAATTGTAGGTATAAGTTGCAGAAGTATGTCCCACTTCAGGTTACTAGATCTGCTGACCTTAACATCTTCTTAAGATGGTTTCCTATTACTATTTAGCCATGATTTTTGTCCTGAAGAAAGATATTATATATGCCACGGCATGTGTTGAATGTTTCCTTGGTGCCATTCTGTGGTATTTGCAGCCGACTTTGACATTATCAAATGGATTGACATTTCAAATATTTGTGGTGCTCAGCGGGTACTAATTCAGTGAAGGTGAACCATGAGCTGCTCACATAGTGGCACAGCAAGTGGTGTGTGTCTATTTAATCACAGCTGCTGAAATGAGATCAAAAGGCAATGTGTTGTTAAACCCCTAAAGCTGCTGTCACAGCAGAGAGATCAGGAGGGTCCCACTGCAGGAAGCAGAGTAAAGAACAAACCTGGACTAATAACAAATGTGATTCCACTGTCAGCAGTTTCTTTGCTTCTTTAAGCAGAGATAAATAAAGGAGGATGTATGTCCAGGACTCTGCGCAGATGTACCATACCTGAATGGACCATGGATTTTTTGAGTGATGAGAGGACCAAGAGTCATTTCTTCAGATGAACTTTTGTAATCAAATTTTTCGAAAATAAATGATAACTTCTCTTTCAACAGAATATAGTTTCATTATTTTCTCTCTGAATCAGCTATTGTTCAGCAGTGCTCTGCAACACACTGAGGTTTTCTGGAATCTCACTGTTAAACCACAGCAAATTCTTGTCCTGAACTGAGATCTTCCTACAAGATTTTGCTCAACCTGCATGCAGAGCATGCAGTTATTGCACAGCTGTACTGCACAGTTTCTAGCCAGGAGAGGGCAACAGCATCCACCAGCTGGTGTTCTTGAGCAGGAGATGGAACAAGTGGGGTAGATGTTGGCAGAGGGGGGGGAGGGGGTAATAAGTGATGCAATAAGTGACCTGGACAGATTGCCTGCCTACCACAACAGTTCTCTAATCGTTCATATCTTGGAAGCAGTAAGTCTGACATCTTTTCCGAGGATCATGCTTTAAATCAACACTACTTTTAATGTCTAATCTTGCTTTAATTACTTTTAATGGAGAGTTTGAGTTTCCCGATTGGAATACTTGCAGTCCCCTCCATGTGCCTCTTCTTTGCAATTGCCACTTCAGTTTACTGGGTCTTGCTGTCCCATCCTCAAAAATGTTAGTTACAGATCATGCAGCTACAAGTCTCTTTTTTTTGAGTCAGTAGAACTGACTTTATCATCAGCAGATTCACTAGTTCAGAAGCACCACCTTTACAATGAAGGAATTCTCTCTTTGCCAAGACCACGGAACTAAAATACAGAAGGATAAGGAAATCAAATTGGGAGAAGTCCAGATTGTGCACTTTGTAACTATATGAGTCCATAATGCTCTATCAGGGTAAAATACCAACTGTTCTCCAGTCTTCCAAAATATTGAGTATAAATAATGTAAAATCAAATAAGATTTTAAAATTCTGAATGGGGTAGAAAAATATTCTACAAAACAATTATTTTACTCCTGCTTCCCTGAGGAATACTGTAAATGCCATTTTCCTCACTCTTACTCACTTAGACTAGAACTTGCTTGCAATTATTCATAACTATTACTAATTGTTCAGATTGAATATTATGTTATTATATACAACAAACAAAGAAAACAAACGCACTAGTTCCTAGTAGGAATATTTGTTATTAAAATCAAGAAAGACAACTGTCACCTTAGTATTCCCTTTTGTTGTTGGTTTTACTTGAACTTGATAACTGACGTTCTAATTTCAAAGGCAATTGAAAAAGTACAGCTATCCTTCTAATACACTAATTATTAAACAATGAAAAGTCAAAATGAAAAACTAGGTTCAAGCTATTACTTTTTTTTTTTTCTCTGCTACAGTTGACTTCACCTTATGACAGGAAATGGATTCCTAAAATTACAAACTTCTCTTTTCATTTATAGTGTCATGCTTTAGGATTGTGTAGTCTGAAATCATTTGTGGTATGTGAAGGTAGATACAACAGAAGAACACACTTCTTGATCTGTCTTCCAATGTCTGTATAACAATTTGGATACTTTATTATCCTGTTTTTATCTGTTCCTTTCATGAGCGCATCTTTCTTTCATTCATCTGTGTAACTCTATGCCTAAGTCTGCCCTGTTAGCCTGAGACTGTAATATTTTTCTTTACTATTTTGACACTTATGTATCTGGAAAGGGTGAATAAATAGGAAATGTAAACTTATAACCACTTTCAGACTTTTCAAGTTAGAAATTTGAATTCTAATCAAATTTTAATGAATGACTGAATTACTGCTTATTTTTTCTGAGTTTATTCACATAGAGGTAACTTTCTTATTTTTAATTACCCAGTATATAGTCCCACAGTGTATAAAAATCCCACGTGCAGATCAATTTGCTCTATTGTGTTCAGATCTGACATTCTCTAACATATTCAGACTCATTGTTATATTTAAAACATATTATCTAAAATAAGTCACATATGGGGAATTTTGGATCAGACTCTCTCCCATATGTGATCTACCTAGAGTCATTAATCCACTACAAAATTTAAAAAAAGTGTTTCTCCAAAAGGAACTTAACATTTTCTGTAAGAACAGCATGAGATTTGACTCTGTCAGAGGCTTTTAAAGTCCTGGAGGGTATCAGGTAACGGTACTGAATGAAAGCTTTTGGTAAGTGTGCTATGAAGATAGAAATTTTATCAAAAGCATTCACTTACATGGGTACTTCAGGGGAAAAAAAAAGGTACTCTTTTGAAGCCCACATTGAATTTCCTCATTTCTACTATGTGGCTGAACCTCTCTCCTTTATTTCATGGAATGAATTGACACTGGCCTATATTTCTCCTTCTCTATCATAAGCAGATACAGGTGATAAAAACACATTCACTTTCAGGCTGCAGGGGTTTCCTACTCAGAATACTTCCTCTCAGATCTGAAGAAATGTTTGCACAGTTCATGGGGAGAGATGAGAAAGTAATTTGCACTGCTAGCTCATAACTTCAGCAGATTTCCGCAGAGTCTGAAGAAGAAACAAGCTTTCTTCGAGGGAAGAGCTTTATAAGTATTAAACAAGCATACCAACATCAAACTGTTGTTCTACAGCCACCTGATTATGTTCCTGCCTGTCTTAATAATAAGCACTGAGATGGGCAAAACTTGCAAAAGAGAATACAGATTACATAAAAAATTGAGAAAACAGGATTCCTTTGTGCTCGACAGCATCTTATTGTCAGTGTTGGGAAGTCCAGACCGGAAGCTGTGACTGACAAACATAATCACCCCTGTAACATCTATGATAGCTCTTAATTCTACTTACGTGTTCAGTCAGGATGCTGTTACTGCCCCACTTTGTGTCTACACTGTTCCTTATTTAAAACACCTGTTAACAGTTGTGTTAATATCAGCAAACTGAAGCTCTACTAGATGAACTTAACATAGAGCTCTACACTGAATTGCATTACCTCAAATAATCACGTTCCTTGAATTTTTTCTGAAACAAGTGGGGACAGTACTACAGAAAATGAGGTAAGGTTTTCTATTTATCTAAAGCCAGATCTCTTTCAACAGTATATCTTGTTTTTAAGATGAAATATTGAAGACAAAGCCTGACAGTGAAACTCCTATGACTTATGACTCTGCACAGGTTACTGGGCTCAGTGCAACATTGTCTGCATGATATTTTATGACTGTGCTACTCAGAAGGTCAGAAGAGATGATCTAATAGTCTCCTCTGGCTTTAAATTCTTGAAGGGGAATCTAAACTAGACTACAATGGGACTATTTCTGTGTGTGTATTAAACTTGATGTGCAAACTGTTAACAGGTTCTAGGCCCATGTCTACTGAATAACTCTTATTTCATTCTTAACAGTAGCAACCATCAGCATCCCCTTTATCCCTCTGAGAAGTGATTCTCAAGTGTGGCCGTGCGGAGTTTTTATATCTTCCTTTTTCCTTCCCCTTTTGGACTTCATGTTCAGCCACGCAAACATATTCTCATTACTCAGTTGTACTCTGCATTCAGCTGTGAAACTGAAGCTGTTTATTTATGCAATTTGCTTGAAAACCACTTTTGCATTGATGGGAGCCATATGAAACTTTGAAGAATTTTATTCTTTTTTTTTTTAGTACAATAGAAATTACTACTACTTCATCACCTTCCCTATTCAGAATACTGCATTCAGGGACTGAGCTATCCAATGTAAAGTATTTTCTCTTTTGTTTCAGTTTGATTTTTATATCAAGACAAACCCTACCAAAGGTCAGACCATGCTATGAAATAACTAATCACACCAATTTAAAGCCTTATGTTCTTCCAAATCCCAGTAAGTTTTTTAGTTTAGTTTGTTGGTTTTTTTTTTTGGTAGAATACTGTCTTACTGAGAGCATGCTGTTCCTGAGAACAGATAAAAATAATTGAAATGATATGTTAAGATTAGTTACACTCATTAAATCTATTTTTCATAAGAAATGTTAGTAGAGGATTTGATGCCAACCCGACTGGTTTCTCATGTTGAAGGCTGGCACAAAACCAGTGCATAATACATTGGAATTAAACAAGAAAAGAAATGGAAATTGTTGATTTTATTGCATAATAGAAGGCAAATTGGTAAAGGAGTAGGATTTAGAGAGAAGCTAAGAAAGAAATATGCTTTATGTCATTACATGGCAGGAGGAGACTGAATCCTCCACCCTCTCCTTTTGCATCAGCTGCATTATGAATTAATAAAGAGACACTACCATGAATATGCACATGAGGTATTATCATTAATAATTCATAATGCCATCAATCAAGTAGCTACATATTCAACACAGGAAATTGAAGTTAGTCCTATTTCGCTCTGCTCTTTGAATTACTGGACCTGCAAGGTGGAAAGGTGGAGGAAGAAGAGAGAAAGTGTTTATCAGGAAAGAGGAAGAGGGAAATAAGATATTCCTACATCTTCTTCAGAAAGTGACTGAGAAGCTGTCTAAAATAAAAGTGTTTCAACAATATGCGGGAAGTGGTAGTTCAATAAAAAATGCTGTCTTATACTGTTTGTCATATAGCGTGTCTCTGAGACGATGTAATGATCAGTCTTGGAAATCTACTCTGATCCTCTGATATATGCCTGTTGCATCATGAGGAACTGTTGGGAGTGTGGAAGATCACATTCTCTATTTGCGAAAAGTTAGCTTGGGGGGAGGGGGGGGAGGAGTCAGAGGAAAGTTAGAAAAAAAAAAGAAAGTATAAAAAAGAAAAAAGAAAAAAAGATCAACCTAGTCCAAACACTTCCTCTCAAAAACTCTAATCCTCTGAGTAAATCTGTAGATAAAATAATAAGATCATGAATCTCTCTGTGAAATGAGCACATTGAAAGATGAAAGCTTGTCAAATAAAATATGTTGTGCATCTCATATAAAAGACACATATAAAAGCTGTGATCTAGCTCCACAAACTTAACACAATTCCCAGATAATCAGATTAATAAAGGATATAGAGGAGTTAAAAAAAAAAAAGTCATAGAGCAATCATCTAAATTTTATATACCTTGGAATATCCGGCTCTTCATTTCAATGCCATCATTTTATGTGTTTCATCTGTTTGTAGCACTTCAGTGGCAGGGTGCTATAACAGACTACAATATGTTTTGTATGGTTTTGCTGCACAGAACATACCTTGAAATAAGGGCTAAATATTCATCTGTTTGTCCTCAATGTCAGTTGAAGCTCTACACCATATAAAGCATAGGATGTTGTGAAGGCTTTGTGAAGGAAAACAAAGAAATTGTTCTCAGATCTATTTCAAAAGCTGATTCTTAATAGAACAGCTCATATCAATCCATGTGAGCTTGATTCTTCTAACTAGCAGAAATTTCCAACTACTAAGGTCATTAACTATTGAAGACAGTTACCTACTAAAACAGGAATCTTTTGAGATTGGAGGTATTCTAGAAATATTCAATATAAACTTCAAGGTTGTAAGTTCTATTATGTGCAAGTGTACCCGGCTGAAATTCAGAGCTAGGGATTAAAAAAAAACGAACGATCTTAGGTTCTTCTCTGGCCTTTAAGTTTCAAGTATTCTTTAAAATCGCATTACATAATTTCGACATGTACTTGCATTTGCAAAATTTCTAGGTGAGGATACTAGTTTGAATACAAATTGTTAGCCCACCCTTATTGATGCTATGATGACAGTGAAAAGATTGCAGGTATTCAAGGTAGTCAGTGACTGTGTATCCAACAAAGAATTATGTGTTTTGGATGAGTAAGTTTTTGGATGACTTGAAGAACTGCATATCATAAGGAATGTTGGTCACATTCCACTAAAGAGGAAGTGTCATTCAACATTTATGAAAGTAATTATAAATTTGTTCTTTTTTTAAAAAATACATTCATTGGGTATACGAGTAACGACTGCTGAAGTTTCTGACTGCATTGTGTAAAGAGCAACTTTTTACCCTTTGCTCTCTGCTTGAACTATATGCAGATTTTTTAAAAAAGAACCATTTGTCTATTTGTGAAAAAGTTCCATTGTTTCCCTATCCCATGACTTTATCAAATTATCCTTTACACTCTCAGCTTGAAGTAAACAATCAAAACAGGAAGGAGAGAATATGAACTCTCTGCTATTTCTTCAGATTTTTTTGTATGGAAACAGTCTCGGGAAACACAAAAAAACCCAAGCGATTACCTTAAAATAAGAATGATTTGTAAGTTCCATATACTTCAGTAAGTTCAGTCTTACTTCCAAATAAAAAGGAAAGCAGCTGGAACTGGCGCTTTTTGCCCATTGGTAACAGAGATAGAAGTGACATTTTATTTCTAAAGCACTTACAATAAATAAGTAAATGAAATCACATAAAAAATAAGACAGCAGAAAAAAATACCCTCTCACCATGTTTCATTTGACTTGGCAGAAGAGGAGATGCAAGCTGGTTAATAAGACCAGTTCAGCTTTTTTTTAATGGTACTTGTAACACGGAGTATATTATAACAGATTGCACACACAGGTGCTTTCTCCCTTTCCTTACATTCTTAAGCCCTTCTGTCCCCATCTAGCCACTTTTCATATACTACAGCTGTCTTCCTGTGACATGAACACAGCTACTTCAAGAGCTTGGACTTCCTTTTTTTCTTTTTTTGAGTTTTCTGCTGTACTCTTCTCAAGAACACAGACAGATCCTTCACTGCCTGGATGATTTATAGTATTTAAATCTTCTGTATTTCAAAAGATTAAATTAATTGTGCCTATATGTGTTGCAAGAGGTAAAATGAATGGTGCCCATGTCACTACTGATAATATTCAAATTGAACTAATACAGAAGTTACCAATATGTCTGGGTCAGTGGCACATTTTTGAGGCTTTCCCTGTTTCCTGATCTCTCAGGTGGTCACCAAAGAAAGTTTTCAATCTGTATGCATAAACCAACAGTGATTTAAAATGTGTCTTGGCTATTAAAGTATAGGATATATCTTCCCGATATCTTAGATGTTATAAGGGCAATTGATTGTGTTTGCATACCTTTTATCCACACTAGTTTGGCAAAGTCAGAAAAATAGTCACTGTCACATTTTCTACTTTCAGAAATGTCTGACAAAGTGTGCATTTCTTTCCACAGGACATCCTTCCAAGCAAGACCCATAGAATCATCATTGTTTTTGAGGCAGAAGAGCTGGGGCAGGGCTGTACTGCAATATCTCTGACATGTAAAGCTGCTGGAAGCAAAACCTCCCCACTAAACAGCCTTACATGGTTCAGTAACAATCTGCTGCAGGATTCACTGACATGGGTGACTGTTCTCTGACTTTTAACCTCCAGGTGAAAGAGATTAAGTGCTCTTGAACTGAGTCAATATTTTCTATCATGGAGTTTCGAATAACTATGCTATATTACATCACAAAAATAATGGAGTTCACAATAGAAAGCTACTGTTTCTTTTCTCCCTATTTTAAGAGCTGCATTTGCTTCTAAAGAACTTAATTCATTCAAGTGCAATTTTCACAGTCTTCATATTTATATGTTTTCACACTTACAATTAGAGATCATTTAATTCTCATGAAGCAAAATTGTTACTACCAAACCCCATTTAAATTACTCTCTAGAAGCAAAAAATTTTACTAAGACTGGATAGCAATTGAAATAATTTCCTGTTAGAAAAATATAAAAACCTCAGGTGGTAAATAAATCATTTAAGTTTGTCGTTCACAGTGGTGCTCTGGAAGGACACACTGTATAGACGAGTGAATCTACCTTTGCAGACTGATTAGTCTTTTCCTTTCAGCTGAGAAATGTAGACAAATAATTTTCCTCGTATTTTGTGGGCTGAAATCTGTGCAGTCCATTCTGAATTGATACAGTTTCCTTATATCATACAGGCCAGGACAGCCTTCAGGCTGTAAGATTAAGATCCATGATACATGTTTGTTTTTGTTACACTTTATTGACCTCTCATGCATTCTAGTAGACAGAAATAGGCCATACATGACTATGCAGCCTCATGTTGCCATGCAGTACATTAAGGATTCAAATGCAGGACATTTTACAGCACATGCAAGATGAGTTTCACTGTAACATATTACTGATGTAAGACCAGGGACTGTTCGCTGCTAGAAAGCTCCACTTGACTGACTGACTGATTAGCTGACCTGCACTGGAAACCCCCTTCAGCTTCCATGGATGAGATCAGTACGCAATTGCATTCATTGAGCAGCAATTCCTAGAGATCACTCACTGCTGTAGGGAGAAGAAAAGCCTGTATGCTGAATGTGCAGATGTGCTGTTCATTACCTCTAATGAAAATTCACACTACATTGGGTATAATTATCTGTCACGAACTGAATGTTCTTTAAACAGCAACAATCAAAAAACTGCTCCTTCTGCATGGGACAAAAACAAAAAAATAACATCACTGATTAGCTCAGATGACCTGGGAAACCTGGGGGAAAAGGTAGCAAAAGGCATAAATCAATAGTGTAAACTAAGTGGGATAAGCCGATGAAACAAGCACTTATCCCTGGCTGTGATCCAGAATAGCACAAATGCTGTGTGAGAAGAAATGTAATCTTTTCTTCATTCTTAAGTGGAAGACAGAAGTATACATTTTTAAACTTGAATATTTAGTAACAGTCAATGACTTCTAAGTTGTGGCAGTGTAAATACTTCTGAGTTCATCCAAGTTGTTCCATCCTTTAGGGATAATCTCAATATTGCACCCTGGAAAGAAGGCTCTTTAATGTTTATATGGAGTGTAAGTAGCAGTAAATATAAAACATTTCACCCCACGAATGTCAAACTGATATCACATCTACCAATCTGAGCAGAAGTTATGGAACTCAAGAGGAAATCAAACAATTATAGAGAAGGACCAAATGAAATGAAGGGCCATGAAAATGCATGTAAATATTTTTTTTGTGCTTTTCTTATTTATTTATTTGAATTCTAACACAATTAAAAATTATTAATTATACAGAAATTTAATCTTCAGGTTCGATACTGAAATAACAGATATCAGACAAGGTAATTTCAATGCACTTCTGGATCAGGTGCTAAAGTGATGAGTACAAATACTTAAGCTCAAAAAGAGTTATATTTTCTTGTTTGAAATCACTTTATTCCAACAAGGTTTCAGTAGATCTATCCCATTTGGAATTATGGTAATTATTGTATTGTAAGCAATATAATGAAATAGAGATACAATAGTTAGCACTTGTTATTTAACACATCAGATGTGTCTTACTCATAAAACAACTTTCTGTCCAATCTTATTCTGATTTGAGTGACTTTAAATAAGGGAAAATAATAAGAAAAGGTGGATTATTACCCTAGAATATAATGATTTGGGATGGCTATGAAGATATGAGAACCTTCCCTATTGTAGCTCCATGCTATTTCCTTGGGTCCTGTGCAGTCACCAGAGAGCATAGATCAGTGCCAACTCAGCTCCCTATGAGGATCTGAAGACTGCCATGAGGCCTCCCCTCAGCCTCTGCCTCTCCAGGATAAGGAAACTAAAGTACCTCAGCTGCACTTAGTATGATGTTCACCCAAAAACAAACAAATAAACAAAAATAAAGCAAAACAGGATAGAAGTGATAATTCTTAACAATAAATATTGCAGGAATTAAGGAGCAGGATGGACAGTTTTAAGATCTGATAAAAATGTAAGCCATCATTCTAATATTTTAGCTTGGTTCTGCAAAATTAGAAGCATTCAGAATAAGCTCATTATCTCTTCCTTTCAGCTCTCTTCTCTTCTTGCACCAAAATAACACAGTATCTCATCGACAAGATAAAATTCACCCTTGACTTTTCTGTCATTTCTAATGACTTAAGCCCATATTCATTAATTTTGTGGTACAAATGATATTCTCCCCAAATCCCAACAGTAAAAAAGCTAATTGTTTTACCTACATTTTCCTAGTATCATTTCACCTTTCCTTCTGCTACTAGGGACAGTGTATTGTTTCAGTCTGGTAAACTGTTACTTAATATGCAAGTAGAAAGATCTGAAGAAGGGTAATATATCATGGAAAAGTAGAACAAGCTTCTGTACACTCCCTATGGGATAAAATATTTCTTTTATATTATGCAGAAAATGATGATGCCTACATTCAGTAGTAAAATAATGATGCTTTAGTAAGTAGAACAGTTAGCTTAAGCTACAATATGCTTTAGAATTCAAATCAAATGGACAAATAAAGTTTAAGGATCTACTGGACATAAGGAATGGTTGCCATCTTTTCTTGAGTATTGATAATATACCTGAAGATGGAAGATACAGAGAGGACACAGCTCCAGCCCTCTGACCCAAATGGGGCTGGAATACGATACAGCATACAATCTGACAAATAAAACTTACATTCTCAAGACAGAAATGCTCTGTGTGAGTAGCCTGGCAGGTAAAGGACTATGAATCTTCAATTCATACATGCAATATCAACACTTCACAGCTCTAGATATTTTTCATTTAAAAGTGAATATCATACCTTACAGTGGAGAAAGACTGTTCCACCTTATAACAACGTTCATTTTACCCACACTTTAATAAAAACCATTGCAAATTTTATATAAGCAGACAATTTTAAGTGCATATACTATTTTTAAATAAGAAGAGAACATAGGGAAGTATTATAGCATAAGGGTGTATTTGTATACCTGTGTATTATATAATTCTAATAATTTTAATAATTATTATTAATTTTATACATTCCTTATATTTTTTTCATTTGATTCTACATTCCTCTTTAAATGATTTCCTTGTGTATGGGACAGTCATTGAGATGGGGTTAAATCACTGTCCTCATCTTTTCTGATAAACACTGTGTGCCTAGTCACTAGAACCAGATACTCATTCGCTATTAATTGTCCCACTGTACAGGCAAAGAAAAATTCATACTAGAATCAGAAGTTTCCACTTGAATCATCTGCAGTAAAATCCCAAACAGAGAACAGAGGTCAAAGTAAACAAAGGTCAAGTACTTTAGATCACAGCTGCTTTGCGTAGCTTCTCCTCTTGTACAGATTCTCTAAGATTTCATTTTCCAGGATAAGAGGTAGGAAGTCATTGATTCTGTGGTTCTGTGACTCCTAACTTCCAAGAGTTTCCTGAAGTACACAAAAGGACAGGAAGAAGGTTGAAATGGCTCACTCTCATCCTTGATCTTAAAACTGAGCTTCATACCAAATACAAGACATATAGCCATAGAAATAGCAAATAAGAGTTAGCATGTTGTCTCATTCAGTGAGGGTGTCTATCAAGGTGAGAAATAATAGTTATTTCATTCTTACAAACTTGAAAAAATATTATTTCTTGTATATTTACCCTGACACTGTTTAATAATACATGACACGTATCTGATAATTACAATGAATTCCATAGAGAATCTAAGACAATAAATAGTAAAGGAATGATTTCTGAAGTTCTGAATTTCTGAGGTATAAAAAAAAAAAGTGTATTCAAATTGATATAACTCATGATAAGTTCTATGTAAGTCGTTATTAGGAAGCATGAGGAAACATCTGAATTTTTTTTAGCTATGAAATTCAATGCTTTAAGAGATTTAAAAATCTGTATTCACCAAAGAGCTCTGTAGAAATCAAGACAGTTATATTTAGAAAGCTTAGTGTGCATCATATGATATCTGTTTCTGAGTAAGCATAATCCTGTATACAGAACCAAGCATCAAAAAGAAAGTAAAAACTGAGTAGAACAATATTTTTAGCAGCTAACACTAGATCAATGGATAGAAAAGATGCCAGGAGGTGAAATGGCAGCTGTGCATTTTCCGTGCTAAACTATAACGCTTTTATCTCCTTGGTACTGAAGGTAGATCATCTGTGACTATATTTGTAAGTCTTAGTTTTCCTATTGATGAAATTATTTTTTCAGTGGTGATCTGATTTCTTTTACACCTTTTACTTTCGGTCCTATTTTGTGTTTTAAAACAAGTACGTTTGATAGCTAAAACACTCTTCATCTAGCTTATTGCGTGATTGTGTTGTAGCTTTCCAAAGCTATCAGATAGAACACATCCTAGTAATTAATATATTTATATAAATGAACTATAAGAAACCTGTAATTCCTGATATTAGAAAAGACTTAGATGAAGAAACTTCTCTTAACCACGGGGCAACAAAAATGATGAGGGTTCCTGGAGTATCTCCTGAATGAGGAAAGACTGAGGGACCTGGGACCTAATCAATGTTTATAAATAGATAAAGTGTGGGGAGCAACTGGATGAGGTCAGATGCTCTACAGTGGTGTTAAGTGATAGCACAAGGAGCAGTGGCCAAAAACTGGAACACAGGAAGTTCCATGCAAGCATGTGGAAGAATTTCTTTACAATGAAGGTGACAGAGCATTGGAAAAGTTTGCCCAGAGAATCTGTGGAGTCTTCTTTACTGGAGATATTCAAGACCAATCCAGATTCCTACTTGTGCAACCTGCAGTAGGGAACCTACTTTAGCAGGGAGGCTGTACCCTATGAGATCTAGAGATCTCCAATCTCTGCAATTCTGTGATTCCGTGAGTGTGATTAACAGTTATAAACAGAATGTATAAATTTCAGAAACTATCTGGAAAGAAAATCTGAAAACAGTGTAGTTGGATTTCTGGAAGCATGTCTGAAAACAATGCTGCTTTGTGTGTGATAGTACAGTCTCAATTTCTTAAGCCTGCAGCCCAGGGAGCAGGTTCACCCTGTTCAATTTCCTTGGATCCTTTCTTCTTTCTATATTGCCTGTGGACAAGACACTGGAACAGTAATGGTGTTTTTTTGATTTTTTTTTTTTAATGCATTTATATTTCCATGATACTTTAACATTATATTTTTCTCAGTCCGTTCTTTTTTTTTTTTTTTTTAATGACTTATTTAAAGCTTGTATACATAAAGAATGCATGCTTAGCTGGAGGCAATTCCAGCTAAAAATTAGCTCCTTCTGCCTCATTATCCTACCATTTCATGCATCTCTGAAACTCCACATTATACTCTGAACAGATTCCTACAGGAAATTTGTTGCCATAAGGCATCAATCAACATATCTTGTGATTAACCTCCTACTACAGAATAAAAATATGTCAAAATCTTCTTATGAAAATGGCTTGATGCGTACAGCATTGACTTTCAGACATTTACTATGTCAGATTCAATGCATATTTATATTGATCTATGATCTGTCCTGGCACTCTGAATGGAAGAATAAAAACATGAAAATAAATGTCACTGGATACAGTACAACAATCTGTAGTAAGTGTGAAAAAAACAAAGTACCATCTCTTGGTGTGCAAAATTCATGCTGCCTGGAGTCACATCTTCATCATTATATTGCTGGGTTTGGGCATGTCTGGACAGCTGGCCTTCAGAGAAATGGCAAAGTTACAGTGCAGAACAGCTTTAGGAGAAGACACCAACTGCAGGTGAGCAGTTCTCTCTACCTGGAGAAATGTGATTCCTACCAAACAGCCAACAGAAAAAGAAAAAAAAAATTGTAAAGACCAGAAGAAATAATGCATGAAAGAGAAAATGAACAGGTAGAATAGGACAATAGTAAATCATTTTCCAGAGCCTCAGACTAAATGAAACAATCTTTCCTCATTTAATATCAAGTGAGCATAATTCATAGAGAAGCAGAATAATTTGCTTAAGGCATTTTAGACAGTCTTTTAGTATCAGCAATAGTTAGATGCCCTTTAATTTGTTCATTTCATATAACTACTTAGTTTGATAAGGCCTCAGAGGAAACTGGAAAGGAAAGGTAATAGTTCTGGGGTAAAGGGAAAACTAGTTCTGTTGTTTTTGTTTGTTTGTTTATTTGTTCTGTTTTAAATGGGTACGAGAGAGTAAAAGAAGAAATATAGAGTTTCAGAGGGATAATACAATGTTGTTTAAAGGAGTGAAAGTGTAAGTTGCTCCAGGTTATGGCTACAGTCATTTCATTCAGTGCATTTATTGGCAGTATTACTTACCAACAGTCATTCAGATTACCAGTGATATATCTGTCTCATACTGGCTTTTGGGAAAGATTTTTAGGTGTGATATGCCTATTCTTTATTCTGTATTCTCCATCTGATATTTGATCTTTCTTGATTTTATTGATATTTTAATTATACTTTGTGAATATATCTTTCTATATAACTATGCCAAATCTGTAGTACTGAAACAACAGAATAAATTTCATCTGATGCCAGAAAATGTAAGTACTACTGATAGAGGGTGATACTGTTTTATTAAAGAAAGTAAAAATGATCTTACTGGTTCAGACTGGAGATTTGTTCTGTCTGAGGCAAGCTTAAGTACAAGGCATGTTTGTAGCACTGCTTCTCCAAAACACTGTATTTGTGAAGTGGAGGCTTTAATAGGAGGTGAATATATTGAAGTACTTAATAATACTTGATGAATATTTTTTCTATTAGTTTGCTCAGTTGTTGAGCTAAAGTTGATGTAAATACTTTCATTTACACTAACCATATCATCTGGGACTGAAAACTTCATTATCAACCCAAGATAATTAATTGTTCCTGCCTGGGAATTGAATTTTGACTGGTTTTAAGTCTGAACAGAACTCCATCTCTCAGTGAGCTAGAGGTTTTTTAATGGGACTGCTGTATGTATTAAAGCACTCTTTGAAGTTCAGGAGTGACTAACACATCTCTCAGCAAGTTTCAGGCACAGCTGCTGGGTTACTGAAGCCACACAATTTCCAACTTGTAACACACTCTCACAGGGGATGTTCTCAGCTCAAGTAGAACTCACTAGCGCCTGCATGGAGAATAGAGCAGAGATCTACCCCCAGAGTTAGTACCTATCTCTGCATGAGGTTTCCAGTCAGAAAATGTGATAAGGTACCATCCAAATCCATCTGTTTTGTCTACATAGAGGCTCAGAAGAACAATTTCTGTATTCTGTGCATTTGCACAGTCTTCAGCATAGCAGGGCTAAATGGTAGGAGAAAAAATTCATAAAGCTATTTCTCACCTTAAGAAAGTGTATTTCTTCTTCCACCAAATATATATTTAAATGGAAACAACCAGAATTTCATCAGTTCATAGAACACAAACAGATCCCAGGAAATATACTCTGTTCTTACATCTGCTTTATATTCACATATTCATAAAAAGCACAAGGCATGCCATTATAATCAACTTGTGATATGAAGGATAGAAACAGTATTCTGAACACATGCCTGCAAAGCCACACCACTCAGAGGACGCACTACACTGATCATGGAGACATATTTAATGTGGGCTGACAGTGCATATCTTCTTAACTGGGTATTAGTTTTCAGAGTTATTAACAATTCTATTTTCTATTTTTCATACTCACCACTTAGATAGTTGTTCTTCATGAAGGGCTGAGTATCACAGACTATAGAACTTGAATCTCTAAAAGTGTTTTACATCAGGTACTTGAAATAAAGCCTCCCAAATAAATTGCTAGGTTTATTTGATGACCACACCAGTGCACTATTCATTTGTACAAATTAGATCTGATGAGACTCATTTATGAAATTTGAGGTAATTTGCACATGGGAGGTGTTGCACATAAGGGACATCTCAGCACTCTGGAAAATATTCTGTCTGCACAGTGACCTGAGTGAGAGAGAACGAACAGAGAGAGAGAACTGACAGACATTAATAGCAAATCTCTGCTGACTTCCCTGGCCATTAAACCCTGCCAAGAAAAACATTTTCGTGTATTTTTGTAAGGGCTGCAGCCATATCAACATCTTTATAGTCAATAGCATCTGACGTGGAAAAAGGAATAAATGTGGATTTGTTCATAAGCAGCTACATGAATCACTAAGAATTTTAAATGCATGAAACACATTAGAACTTGTTTAAAAAGAAACACCAGACTTTCAAAGATACCTTTGTTTCAAATAATTTTCATGTTATGACCTATGATCCTGGAAAACACTTGAAAGATGACAGCCAGGAAAAGGTTAGATTTTGGTTTCAAGTAATAATCATGATCTTGTTCTCTCATCTTTTCTTAAACACTTCTCTGCAATATATTTTGCTCTTCCCCACAAGGCAAGTGGTAGTGTTTCATTTCATTTCATTCAGATGCATTTCTATTGACAGTGAAGTTTGCATTTCATGTAGGTTATATAGAGGACTGAGAGACAATAAAACGTCTGATATTGCAGAACATGAGGAAGTGCTCTCTGGTTGGATGCAGTGTTTTCTAGTTTAACATATTGAGTATATGCTAACGAACAGTGGAAGAAACAAACTGTCAGAAAGGTACTTCCTGAAAAGCTCCAGTCTCTGACACGCAGGAAATAGTGGGACTGGCAGACTGCTTAATCTGCAAAAATACTGCATCTGTGGATGGAAGCTCTTGGGTATTTCAGGGGCACAAGCTAGAATTTCCACCAGGAGACAGCTCCTGCCCTCAACAGTGTTTTAGCCACATCTAGTCCCCCTGAAACCCTCTACGCTTCCTATGTCCTAGTACCCTGACATTTATATCTAGAGAGATCCTGGGAAGCAGTGTTGTTCTGCTTTGGGAAAGGAATTTTTCTGTCCTTGATGAGGAATTTGGCTTCAATGAAAGCATGAACTTGGGGTCCAGGAGATGGAAGCTGAAGACTACTTCTGGTAGTGTACAAATGAAATTCTCTGTCTTTTCTGAAAGCAAATGACGTAGAAATTTCCACTAAACTAATCTGCACACAGAACTATTGTAGCCCTTTGAAAATGCAGTATTACTTTCAGCTTTTTGTTGCTGTGTCTGGACTTTTGATCTTTTTATTTCTTCAGTGTAAAGCTGTCTGCTATTAACTCCACAAAAGTCAAAGAAATCAACATAAGGCTCTCAGATTTAATTTGAAACATTTCTCATTTTGAGTTTCATCGTTCAAATCCTCTGAACTGATTTCTTCATCCCTTATGACTCTTCAAAGTCTCAGAGGAAAACTGCTCCCAGGCCAAAGGACTACATCTATAAACCTTCAAAATCCTGTATCTAGGCCTTTTTCATCTATTGTAAACCTTCAGCTTTGCAAGGTGAATAATCATCCTTGTCCTAATGAAGTCGGCAATGTAACTTGAAATGAAATTTTGTTCATCTCTTTTTCGAAGGAGCAATAGAATTTGAAAATGAAACAGCAAGCATTTGTTTGAAGGCTACTCCATTATGTTAGTCATCCTTCCTGCAGTCATACTAAAAGCAAAGTGTGAAACAGTGATATATTTTGCCCCAAACTACCACTTGGTAATTGCACAAGAAAATGGCAAATATTTCTTTTTTAGGTGATTTAATTTAGTTGATTACTGAAGTAAACAACATCTGAGGAGTCTTCTTGAGATTCTACTTTCTTGACAAAATCTACTCTTGCATTTTATATGACTTCTAAAGAGACAATATAAAGGTGACAACATAATTAATGCTTCAGCTGAAGGTGATACTGCGCAATACAGACCCTTATAAATAAACTGTTACTCATGGAGCATTAGCTGACTGCTTAATGCAATCATAAGTACACCTATGTTGATATAAAATGCCTTTAATACAAGTGTTAAGTAGTGAGGTTTTACAGCTTCAGTATTAAATGACTATAAGTCAAAGAGTTTAGAAAGACAATTCATTCCTAGTACACAGAAGGAAAAGCAACAGCAGTGAAACCCACTGGTTTATGTCTTTGGCTAGTGCAAATCACCAGAATAATGTAGCTAGTGACTTCAGTCTTATTTGCCCTGCCTAGTGTGAGCACTCTCCAGCCACATTGTATTCCTCTACAAAAGTTTATGACAACAAATATTCTGATTCTTTAACCGAGTATTCTGTACCAGAGAAAGAAATAATTTATTGCCCTTTCAGGCAAGAATGAAACCTGAGAACAAAATTTTCTAAATAACAAATCTGAATAAATACTCAAGTTATCATGGTCAGCCCTTGCTTTTGGAAAATAACCCAAATATTTTGAGTATGCTGTTTGCTCACTGGGTTAATTGCTCAGTACAAGTTACAAAGGCAAGCAGATGGCCTCCCTCACCACAGCCAAAACACTTATTTGTGATATACACAACTATTCCAATAGTACTGAATGTGTTGTTTTGCTTCAACAAATATATAATATCTTCAATATATATTCTTAAAATGTATTAATATTAATTACACTTAGAGGTACATTGCCAGAAAAAAGAGGCTCATTTCATTTTTAAGAATCTTTCAATATGAGCTAGAATATATATTCAGAGTTGCTCTAGTTAAATAATAGAAATGCCCCAAGACATGCAGGAAGGCTTTTGAATACTGTAACATCTGATTAATATTTAAGATCTAAAGAAAACTGTTAAGGTAGTTGAAAAAAAAAATCAAATACATAGAAGCATTTCTTTCCCTGGAGGGCTTTGGACCCATGGAATTCTGAGCTCTACCTTACCAAATGTGCATATATCAGGCTCTTTTATGGTAGATAAATAATAAGCATTCAACTGTGTGTGATTTGCAGCTGTTGTAACAGAAAGAGAAATTTCAATTTCACCATAGTTTCTTAACACATATAAATAGATTTTATAGAGTTAAAATGATATACAAGGGCTGCTCTGAAAGTAATGCCTTCTATTTTATTATGTCAGCCCAGGATGTCAGAGGTAGATGTTGGTGATATGGCAGTGGAGATTGAATGTCCCCACCAATATTCTGTTTCATTTTGTTGCTATGTGACAGATGGCAGCGGACAGGCAGTCTGACAGAATGGAGTCTGACACGGAAGTATATATGAATCAAAGGTGTGTCATCAAATTCCTCAATGTGGAAACAATGGAGTATGGTTTAGTTATGATAAAGAGAAATCACAGATTTATAGTTCAGTCACCTTGAACTATAATGTCACCTTGAACTAAAAAGTCCAGATTTTCAACTTCATGATGCAGATTCGAGGCTTTGGAATTTAAGGGCCCAATTACTCAATTAGAACTGAAATGTTTCACAGTAATCTTTTTTGAAAATTTTGAGCTCAAGTATACAAACACTAATACTTTTAAAAGTTCGATAGATTTCAGTATTTGAGATTAAAAGTCTATATTATAAACAAACAAACAAATAAATAAATAAAAGAAATGTTTAATAGAATTACTGAATCATTTAAATCGGAAAAGACCTGTAAGATTATCCACCTAAAACTATATGTCCCTAAGCACCACATCCACACATCTTTTAAATATCTCCAGGGAAAGGGACTCCACATGTACTCTGGGCAGCCTATTCCAGTGCCTTACAACCACGAAGAAATTCCTCCTGATATTCAATCCAAACCTTTTCTGGCTCAGCTTGTGGTTGTTACCTCATGTCCTGTCAACTTTAATCTGAGGAAAGAGACCAACACCCTCCTCGCTACAATCTCCTTTTAGGTAGCTATAGAGACTAATGAGGTCTCCCCTCAGTCTCATCTTCTCCAGACTAAGTAATTCCAGTTTCCTTAACCGTTTATCCTAAGCCTTGGTTTCTAGCCCTTTCACCAGCTTCACTGCTCTTCTCTGCATATTCTCAAGCAACTCAATAACTTTCATGTAATTAAATTACACATTCATTGTAGTCTGTATATACAAAGGATGGCATTTCTTCTGTTAATCATTCAATACATTTATTTCTTTTCTGAAGATAAGTAAAATGTTACTAGCAATATCCTTATTTTTATTTTTACTTTATTTTTACATGAATATAGGTTTATAATTCTTAATAAGTGCTTTCTATACTTTCTCCTCCTTTTTCTTGTTAGTGGATTGCTGGAAAAGTATTTCAGCTTTCCTTGAACTGATTCTTTATTCACAATTATAGCTTAATTTCAAGAGTTTTTCATTTGCAGTATATAAACAGTTAAAAGTAGCTGCCTCCTGAGGGTAGGTAAGTCAGGCAAGTTCTTTGGAGCAGTATCTGTCTTCCCACTGGATTTCTGTAGTGCTTTTGCTGCAATGCAACTAGAAGCTGAAGAACCTGTATTAATGAATCTTCCTCACTTGTAAAGCAACCTGAATAGATGAGATGAATCACTCCCTGGAGATCTCTCCTCTGAAGATGAGAGTTAGAGGGGTGACAGTATGGATCAGACAGGTAACTTTCAGAATACTAATGCTAAATGACAAATTTAAACCAAATAGCTTTAAATATTTGAATAAGAGCTTGCAATATTTTATAGTTTCTGTGCAATTGGTTGAGAAAGTTTTTTCTACCAGTAATACATTTACATAGAAAATAATCTTTAGTAGTTCAGAAATATTCACCTTAAAATTAAGGAAATAGTTATTAATATCATGAAATTTTATATTAATGTGCAAAATATTTCCCTATAAAGTCATGAATTCATCTGACCTGACATAAAATTTTCACTGAAAAGATCCAGCTGTAGACAAAAGGAAGAGAAAGGCAACTCAAAGACACAATTCATCCCAATATGAGTTAAATAAGAGGTGAAACTGGGTGTTTTGAGTTCCCAAATTTACCATGCTAAATCATCTCAACCAACATCTCTTTTTTGATTAAGGACTATAAAAAGAGCCTAGAAAAAATAATTGTTTTAAACTAAGCATTTAAAGTTCACGTGTAGATTATCATTTTCTGATCTGTTTATCAGACATAGTTTGCAACTGAGATGTTTGGAGAATGAATGAACTTCATCAGTATTCCCAAGCAGTCATTCTTCTTCCCGCTGTTAAGATTCCTTGTATTTGATACTGTGACACTTGCATGGCAGCTTCTTTTCCTGGGATGTACTGTGTAGTTATTGTTTAGGATTTTATGGTCCCCACAGAATTTTGTTAGGAGATAACATGCTAGAAAGCTCTGAAACATGCAGTAAAATAATTAAGTGAAGTCACTATAGTAAGTACTAACTAAATAAATGCACTGTGACTGACATTTTGTTATTTGCACATTGTAGCTTGAATCATTTGCATATGTGGAAATCATATGGCTATACTGCTGAGGAAGATCAACATGAATCCCTGCCTACCTACAGGATCCTTGTCTGTTTGGTATTTAGGATATTGAGCATATGTTAGTTCCCCTGAAGTCAGATAACCTTGGGCATAATATTCAGTGTCTTTTGCTTGTACAACTATCCACTATCCTTAAATGAAAACTGCATAAGAAAACCCTAGCACAATAGAAAACAGAACAGTCTGTTTTAAACATGCTAAGAACCGTTGTTTCATACAAGGCCATGCCTCCTGCAGTGAAAACAGTTTTATAAGAATGATTATAATGTTGTCTTTAGCAGATATGCCCCAAAATTCTTAGTATTCAATATATCCTCTTTTCTATATGTTCATGGATTATGAGTAAAACCTGCGTAGATAAAATTAGCGTTTAATAGTTTAACACCTCAAACACCTAAACCATTACAGAAATACATCATAAAATAGTGCAGTTCCACTGAAGGAACTAAAGAGATGTCGAGTTAAGCCATTACAGGTTTTGGCCTTGATTCTTTGAAAAGATTTTTGTTTTCATTATCCATACATATCAAGAAATTGGTTCAGCTCTAAAGCATAGAATTGACAGCTCCAAGCACCTACTCTTAGTAAATGTCTATCTTATCTATATGTTTTTGCAGGAGACAAAAGTACATGCTGTCAAGGACTTGTCAAGGGATTTGTACACAGAACTTGTAGGGACTTGTCCCTTAACACTTAGGTCACTCAGGCTCTGCAGTGGGGAAAGGGCCATGGTTAGTGGACATTATCAAAGACGGGAAAGCTTACATAACCCCCACGTCTACAACAGAGTATGTATAGGGACCTTATGGCGTGTTCTGTGTTAGTAACCACCAGCAACCCCCAGGAGTGCCCCCTATCCATTTTAAGAAAGTTCTTGGACTAAGTAGCATGTGTGTGAACAATGACACCAACCCTTAAGAAAAAGCACCTGTTCTGAGAGGCTCCAGGTTGACCTTCAATCCTCGGACCAAACAACTGAAGACTATTGCTGGATCCCCCAGGTAGTGAATATACATATCTTTCTAATTTTTTTCATTTTTTTCATTTGCTATCTATTTCTTTATCTTAGGATAGTTTCTACCAATTAGGTATAGCAAGTCCTCTTAGGTGTGACTTTTGCTGTTATCATATTTGCCTGGCTTTGTTTTTTCTCGTGGTTTTATTGCTGAGTCATTGTGACCCTACCTCTCTGTGGTTCTGCAGGCCAGTGAAATCCCTCACTCAGGGTAAATAAAAAAGGCTCACCTTCCTTGCAGCCCATTGGGTAGGACAAGACGTGCCCATTATAGCAGGAAGGAAGCTCACTAACAAGCACTGCTGTGATATGTATGTCAGTGCTGAAAACATATCACCTTAGTGTACTTCCTTTACTGCTTTCATTATTAATACAACATATTTCTAAGATTTAGATTATGAAAGGACAGAATAGGACCAAGTTAAATAATGTTAAATTTACCTTTTACACTAACAGCTTTAAATCCTTTATTTTCCTTTCAGCTATTCTATAAAAGCAAAAGAAGAATATAAAGTAAAATCAAATCCACTAACTCTACCTTCTTATGAGTAACTCTTTTAATGGTACATTTAGCTAATACTGAGTTACTGAGGAAATCCACCAGAAGCATATAGGATGTCTGCATTAATATCAAGTAAATATATTATGATTATTGTTATTGCTAATTGCTATTGCTAATGAAAACTAGACTAATTAAAATAGTCACTTAAAGTGTTTCTTCATTTATGGATCTTTTTTATTCTATATAAGTATTAATTATTTCTTTTCTTGGTTTCAGAAGATCCATTGTTTCCTCTTAACTATGCCTCCCAAAGAGGAACTTGACATGTAGCACACTCTGATAACAAGGAACATATTAGATTATGGCCCCCAAAAATCAAAAGTCAATATTATTAGTTCCTATTAGAAGTGGTGGAATAGAGTAGATGATAATAGATATTCTGCAGAAATGGAAATCAGGCTGCATAATGTTCTTTTCAAAATTAATGTTAATGCCTTTGTTGGGGACCTAAAGGCCCCTGACTGAAGAATGATCCTGGGATGGAACAATGTATTCTGACAGATTTTAGGTGAAATTTAGGAAAAGCATTCTGATTATTTTGTAGAGAGAGCTGACCTTGGTAGTTCATTTTGTTTTTGCAAAGGCTTGTTTTGCAAGCAGGTATTCCTCTTGGGGTCTATCATGCATTGGCTGTGCAGGTACAGCATGCAAGTAGGAAAAGAAACCCCGGGGAGAATAAAAGCAGGAGAAAGGCTGTAGTGGAGGAGAGAGGAAAAGTGTGCTTTGAAGCAGGGGACGTCCTGCTGCAGTACCTATTGAATCCACCACCAGCATGTTCCTCCTCTCTCCCCTTTGGCAGTTTGCCGTCTCTCAAGGATTGGTAAGTGCACGCACTTAGAGAGTTTCTGCTTCCTGTTTATGGGGATTATGTAGAAATGGATGCCTGTTTGTGTATGAATGTGTGTATGTTGACTAAAATTCATAACCTTCTGTGCTGCTCTGAGAGTGTAGTTTGCTTGCCTCTGCTCCTGGGACATCCTCTCTCTCAAATCCAAACGTACCTTGAAACAATGTCTAATAGCCAAAGATAATTAACTGCTGATCCGCTCTTTTTAATGATATCATTTACTTTGATTTCTTGAATCTTTTATGAGAACTAATCTACCCTGACAACAATTGCAGGACTTATCACTTTCTCTCTGAAACCTAGAACATTCCTGCTAGAAGCATACCACATAACATGGAACATGTGGCCACGTATCAGATGGACAGAAATTATCTGAAGCTGACTGTCTTTGAAACTGTTCAGTGTGCTTTTGACATTGCTGCTCTTCAGAATTCAGGTTACATTAATCACCAAAATACAGTGCATAATACTGGCAATATAGGCCACAGGCATCAAGTTTCAGAAATGCCTCTGAGTTCCCTTAATTCAACAGATAAAGGCCTGAAACATAGAAGTACCTCAGATCAGCAGTACCACCATGAGGAATAGAATTTGTAGGGGAAAAATACAGAGATAGTGAGTTCAAATCCTTCTGAGGGAGGTTTTAATAAAAACTGACAAATCTCTGTGAAGTGTTTCAGAATTAACTAAGCAATGTTTTAGTGAAATGGTGCTTCAGCTGTGAAGTTTTCAACCTCTGACTTATTTCAGTTAAAACTGAAATACTGTCTGAAGTGTGTCTGACAGATATACATACCATGTAATATTTGCACTTGATTTCCAAAAAATGAGAATGTATAATAAGACTATAATTCCAGGACATATCTTGTCTAACCAAAAAAGGGTAATTTTTAGATCCCTATAATGTAGTTGCAGTCTTTGACAAATATGTTTAATATCTCATTGTCTACTGAAGTTATGATAACCTACTAATTATGCTAAGGCATTTTTGTGAAATAAGTTTTTTTTTCCTAACCAAACTGCTAGTTACATGGATGTGACTCAAATTTCCTATTGTAATAAATATTAGTATAAATTATAATGAATGTATAAACAGGTCTGGAAAGCAAATTAATACATGTCTAGCATAGCTGAGCAGTCTGTTTCATTAAATTGTTTTAGGCATACGCTTACGCACAACTATTATGAGCTGCAGTAAGTATCATTCCAGGCTTTCTTAAATATATCTTGTTAAACTGTTTTTGTAGGAGGAAATTATATTTATGTGGTTCATTTCTAAAGTAGAAGGTTTCTTGGCCTCCTGTACTCCTCTGGTCATACAGGAATACAGAAGTCATCCAAAGGTTTCTGAAGATGCCCTGGGAGGAATAATAACTTCATCACAGATTATAGCTTAAACTCAATTTTCCACAACATGATAGTTTATAAAATAATAGTATATGCCCTAACAGTTGTTGATTCATGCTCAGCCTGAGGCAGAAAGTCTGCTGCCTTACGGGAGATGATGGTGTTTCCTTGAATGAGAACAGAAGATGACAACCATAAATGCAGCCACTACTTCAAATTTTTTTAAAATTGTTTGCTGTTATCCAGGTAGATTCTATTGTGCCTTTGTACAGAGCAGTAACATCATCATATTTTTTGCTGCAGTATGTGCCTGAACAATAAATACTGGATTACATGCTGCTTTCATACACAACAGTATCATTCCAGAATAATGGTTCAAATCAGTGAAGCAATTTTCCTGAAATTAATCAGGTTGAATTCATCTGTGAGGATAGAGAATTTGGCCATTTTTAGGTGTCCTTTTAGATTCCAGAGTTCTGTTAATGATTTTGTAGAGGGAGAAAAGGACATCAAATGGAAGTATGAACATAGCAATAACCCTTAAATAAGTCCAAGGAGTGGCTGGTTTCACATTGGCTTTGTCTAGTATGACTAGTACTTTAGAAAGCTATTAACACTTTTGTATGTGAGAAAGAATTTAGTATGGCATGTTCATGCTTCTTTTGATCACTTTGTTTTCTGAATGACAAATTGAGACTAATCTACACAAAACAGAATTTCTAGAGTATATGAATCCCATCTTAAGATTTAAGTTGAAATATGAACGTCTGAAAGAACTAAGGGTAGTTTAGAGATCTGTCCCAAAATTGGTATAAAATCCAGACAAGAATTCATTCTGAGCTAGGGTGAAGAAGTCTCTTCAGATGCTCGGTATTAGATGCATGCCAGAGGGCTGGCAGATGTGATATGGAACCTATGAAAAATATATGCTGCTGTAAAGAATGTGCTGAGAAAGAAGGAAAATATCCTTGGGCATCAAAATGGCTCTTCATTGCTTCTATACAGGTAAATGAAATACTATCAGTGAGTTTTAGGCATTTGTTATTTTGAATCACAGTTTACTTTGATTTGATTTTTAGCACTGGCATTTCAAAGAAAGTCTGGTTTTACTGAAAACAACTCATCCCTACAACAATATTCCAGGATAATTACTTGTAAGGCATAAAAACAAACAAACTAACAAACAAACAAACAAAGTGATATCATTATATTTTCTAAGTAGTTAAAGGCCACATTTCACTTTGTTCATTATATTCAAAGGTATTTGAAAAAGCTCAGATTTTTTAACTAAAGCACTTTATTTGTTCTTATATTAGTCATAGCTTTGTAAATATAAGCTATATGACATTTTGGGTATAAATATGCTGGGAATGGTCCAGACAACTCCGAAACTCAGATTTCTAGACTCAGTTTTTTAATCTAAATTTAACCTTGTAGCTTTCCATACTACTTTTTTAGTTCTCCTCTAGATGATGAATCAACATTACTCTGTCTATACAATTTGAACAACTGTGTTTTACACTCCTGCATCCACTGCTGAGTCTGAATAAGTCTTGATATAGCATTACAGGATGAGAAATTAAATTGACTAAGCAGTACATACCTTCATATTCTGAATCTTCTGACTTCTATATGCTTGATTACTGATTAAATGTTACACTAATTTATCATTTACATTTCTATTTAATATTAAAATATATGTCCTACAAATCCTGTAATGGTGTTTTTATAACCAAAGTAAAATTGGCAAATACTATTCAGTATATTAATGCAAACATAAATGGATTTGTTGAAAATGTGCATTAGTTAAATTCCACATGCTAGAAATAAATACCAGAGTAATATGTACCCTTCTGCTTGCTCGAAGAGTTTCTTCTGAATTAAATGTGTTATGTAGAAACTTAGAAATAACAAACTGGCTATTAATGTGATCAAGTTAAAAATAGCATTAAGAAGCAGCTCAACTGGGATGTTCCTGATTTCTTCCCATATGCACAACGGACTTATGTTTCTGACTTTATAAACTCTTAGGGCAAACTTAAAACATTCTTTGAAAATTTGTAATGCTTTATAGTGTAGGTACAAGGTCTATTTTAGGACTATTTCAGGATTTTTCAGTGTTGAGAATAAATATAGGTTTTCTTTAAAATTTTTTTCTTTTTGTATTTGTTGTAGTCTCCTAGAAGTTTGAGATTGTGATACAAAACCTCATCTGAAGAATGAAAAATAAAGAAGGATGAATTTTACTAATCACAAAAGAAGAAATACATTTAACTGAACACATACTGATCACTCTCATGAAAATTAAATATATCAAGTAAAACAATCAGAAAACATTTTGAATTGAAAAAAAAAAAGAAAATCCAAGAGAAAAATAGGGAATTGCTAAAAAAAGTTCTGGGGAGAAGGAGAGTCTGTCTTCTGAGAAGACTAAAATATCTTGGTTTATCTAGCCTAGAAAAAGGCTTAAAGGAAATGAAACTACTATCAGATCCCATTTTAGAGAAAATACTGGAGGAGAAATGCTTAAGTAGAAATATAATTATAGCGCAAAGTGGAATGAACTTAAATTATTCTGGATATACTTAAGCTAGAAGATTTAAGCAGCTTTTTAGCTGTAGAATGAATGAAATTCTTCATGTTGCAGTAGCATCTAGAAAAGTAAGTATGTTTGCAGGAAAACAATAACATCCATCAAAAAAGAAAAGCATATAGAGCAATACTTATTGTTAAAGGTGAAGTAAATGCAGGTGTTATAACTTGCTCCTCATCTCTATATAAGTAAATCAGAAAATACACTTGTCAAAATTCCTGCTAAATATTTACTTTGCCCCATGCTTCCAGCTGTTAGAGTATGAAATCGACTTCCATTAGCAACATCTTCCATTTTAAAAAAGAGTGCTATTGTTTTTACCTGCTGAAGGGTATCATGAGGCAGTGCTCAGCAATCTGCAGGATAGAAAACTGCCAGCATGGGTTGCTCACATAGTGAAGAGTTATATTTCCACAGTCACAGCACGACTAAGCAACCATTGGCTTTTCAGATGGAGACAAAGTATTGTGCAGCCAGCCCAGGTCTGTCCATAAATGTCCCCAGAGCTGGCACTTTGCTGAGACATCTGGGGAATGAAACAGTGGAGCCCAGGACATACAATCGAGCTGCCAGGGAAGAGCTGACAGAGTTCCTCTCCTCAAGAATTTCTTGGCTCTGCTCCTTGGCCAAGAATCAGTCAAACCATGTTAATACAGCCTGTTCTAACATTTGCACCCTGGGAACCAAATAAAAGACAAAATCTTCAAGCATGGAAGGGTCTCAGTATGAGAAAAAAAATATCATGTTAGAAGCTTCCAGGTTAAGATGAGGTGCCCTTTTAGGATGCCAAAAAACAAAATTGAAGGTTTGACTGTTATGGTGATGCAAGTTTTGACCTTCTACCCATCATTCAAGATCTCCAGGTAGTATAGAACAGTTTCTCAGGCACTAAGAGGTGTGAAATTGGGGCATTCTAAAAAGCACAAGTTTCATGTGTGAAAGGGAGAAATGAAGAGATCACTTTCATATATCTGTGTTAAATGTCATGTAACTTATCTATGTTACATTTCTATAGCAGCACAGCCTTAGTTTTCAAATATATTATTTTTGTGTTTGCATCATAAAACTGAAAAGAGAACTCCCTATTTTATCAGTGACAAAAAGAAGACAATTTTGTCCTAAATTCTACTGTGTAAAACTCTTTTCAATACAAGCCCAGACGTCAAGATCAACACATCTGAAATGTTTGATTAAGTTTCACTGAGAATTAAACATAAACTGATGAACAGAAGTTTCCTTATACTTTCCTTATCCTTATATTTACTGATGTGAAGATAGTGAATACTGGTATTTTCATTTGTTTTTTTCTCAAAGATATTTTGTCTCTCAGATTTCCTATGCTAAAAAAATAAATTATTTTTCATGTCAAAAGACTGAAGCTGTCATAAGAAACTACTAAGAACAATTTACTGCAAGAAAAAAAAAATACTATTAGAAAGAAAAATCCAGAGAAGGATTTTTGAGAGTGAAATGGTAAACAGTCTAGAAGATTAGGAATGACAAGAGTGTCACCCAACATTTAAAGCCTTTACAGGTTGAAAACTAGTGGAGGTGCTTATGTCTATTACAAGATTCACAGAGATGAGTAGGGAACATGAAGATGAACAGATACACATGAACCTCATAAGAATTCTGAACCACAATGAAATTCTGCTCATTTTTGAAAAAGGTTCTTTAATATTTCATGTTTTAAAAGAAAAATGTCAAACAACATTGTCAATCAACAAGTCAAATTGCAAGCTTAGCTTGGAGAAATGAATTTTTCATTTGCTCATTTGAAAATACAGAATTGTGTGTAAAATGTAGATATTTGATTATTTGGACTTTCATCTGCTCATGTCTGTTTTCAAATGCATCTCTCTATCTGTGGAGCCAGGGGGAGGTTATGAAGCAAGATACTGTAACAGCTAGTTCTCATTAATATTTAAGGACTCACAGCATCATTTCTGTTGTGTATAGAATCCCTTACACATGTGCTTCAAAAGAAGAGATTTGGCTATCTAGTCTTTACTAGATATGCATATAGGTGCATGCTGTATGTAAAGTTAAAGGCTATTTGTGGTTGGTTGGTTTGTTTGCTTTTATTTTTCCTTCAGTTTTGAGGTCATATATTCATATGTTGTTATTATTTGCATCCATTCTAGAAAGTTCATTAATCTTTCCTTGCTATCAGTTGATTTTACAAGTGGTCTGTATATGCAAGTAGCTATTGCTTATATAAATTTGAGATTCAAATGCCAAAAAGCTAAATTCTGAATTCAAAAACTGAAAATTTATCTTACTTCTTTATATATGTGTTTCTAACAACAGTGTTCACTGTCGTTGTTTTGACTTTTCCTTTTTAAATGGACACTTGGAAATGTAGTATGCCCTAACATTTGGTGAACCGTAAGCACATGATACAGGCAGCAGGACTTAGATGTATATTCACCTCTTTGTTTTTACTTTATTTGTTCCTTAAGGTACTGTAAGAACAAGTGCTAGTCTCCTAGCACAGCTTCCTAGGAGGAGCGATACAATTCAGAAACCCCCAAATTTTCTGTGAAGGAAAACTATTAATTTTTAAGATTTGTTACTTTGGACAGAAAGTCAGTTTAATGGGGTTTTTGGGTTTCCTCATAGGTAGAAACACTGTTTGCATTTTAAGTGATAATAGCTGTTTAAAGATTTATAAATTATTCAGGCAGCATTATTATCTCCTGGTGGTTAAATGAGAATAATATCAGTTTTTGTTAGAGATGAGGTTACATTTTGCCAAAATTATACATAATGTTCATTTCTAAGGATAAAGGAACTGTCAAAAGAAATGTCATATAGAAATTAATTTTCATGGAACATATTTACAAAAAGATTAATTCCCACCACAACATCTACATCCTTCTACTAATATTTTCTTTAAACTTATTTAGACATGGAATAAAAAAATGCAGAAAAAAACAAAAGTTCCTACAAGCTTCTCACAGTTTCTGTTACCCTAATAATTGAAGCAGTCATCTTACTCTACCTGATTAAAGCAGCTTCTTCTGCACTGTAGGTGACTTTTGGCTTGCAGAACATCTCTAAACAAATTGGGCAGGTAGAGACACCAATTCAGAGAGGCTATAGGCCTTCTCATTTTGAAACTGACAGGAACCTAGATCTATGTCCATACCAGAGAATCTTAAATTTAAGGTCACAGGCATGAAGTAATCTACTTGCCAAGTTGCAGATATGTTTTGACTGTGTGACTCAGCAGAAGGATGCAAAGCTCCTTGCAGCATTGCACTGCTCTCTTCCCTTTTCTGCATCCAGCACAGAGGACCCTCTTCCAAGGGCTATTTGCACACAGTAATATATCTGTGCAAAACCACTTGATGTCTCTTAGATCCTTTGATCCTTCTAGCCTTACAACCAAGTCAAAGCTGTGACAATTATTTATGTCCAGTATGACAAAATTCCACAGGACTTCTTGGGTTTATTTTTTTCCACGCTTGGCAGAAGCCTATGGTATATGAACAACTCTATTTAATGACCATAAATGCCTATAAAATGCTTTCACTGAATGTAGGAAAATATTTGAAAAAAAAAAATAGAATCAAAGATATTTCATATTTTAAATCTAGTATAAGTCACATATCTCCTGTGTTGTGTCCTTTAAAACTCTCCTAACTGCTCCTGTGGCTCCAGAAACACCAGAAATTTCATAAGGGAATAAGCTGGTTCTTATCAGCAATTGCAGTAATGGCCACCTAGCCAAAATGCTAATCTCCTGATATGCAGCCTAAGCTTTGTATCTGAAATCAGTCATATTTGAAAGGAGCCTGAGATATACATGCTACAATCTAATATTAAATACCCTCTAACACCTTTTATTTTGGTTCCAAGGACCCCGTCATGTTTACTACTATCTCACTTGCAAAGAGCCCTGTGCTTTCCACAGAAAATATTCCACAGATATAAATGCATCACTAGCAGCAGTTCTCTCTTTGAACCCTACAGTATCTCTTAAGGCACAAGTAGTACAGTAATTTCAGTTTGTGTTAGCCATATGGGGAGCTCATTACATCCACAGAGGATTGTGCTGCTATGACTTTAACTTGTATTTCATGCAAAGGAAGGACAGGCAAGCTGAATTTAATTATCATATTCAAGCTTTATACCTTACACTGACACTGACTTGCTCTTTTTTACTGTTTCCCTTGCAAGTGTGTCCACGGGTGTAGAAGTTTAAATCTATTCCTATTTTCACATTAGGGTTTAGATTCTCTGGAATAAAATCTGAATAAACTATACCACTGTAAGTAATGCAGTGGACAGAGTATGTGTGTTTTGTTGGTGTTTCGTTTTTCTGTTTTATTTTCTCATTTTGTCAGCAATTAAAAAAAGTGGCAATTACTTTGTTTGTTCAGTGAGATCTGTTTTTGTTTGCTTTAATTTCCTTTCTAAACAGCTGTGTTTATAGGAGAACCCTCTGCCCAGAGGTACGCAGAGTGAAAAAATCCCAGAGATGCTTTTTGGATTCTAGAGGGAATCAAAGAACTGCAATTACTCAAAGCATTGCTTCCAAAGCTTTTGTGTGGAAAGAATCATGGGCCTTGCTGAATCTCACAGCAAAACTTGCTTTCTCAGCAACAATTACTGTAGATGCACTTACAAACTGACACCACTGATAATGTCAATGAGCAGCTGGAATCTTAAATGGAACCTGCTGTTTCACATATATTTGTGCAATCGTGGACAGGGAACAAGCAGGTAGAGGGGCAGTGAAGATGTGGCTGTATGTGTTTGCATTTTTTACATTTATGTTTCAGTGTATACATATGTATAGGGAGAGATAGAATTTGCAATTTTAAAAAAAGGAAAAAACAAAAAACAAAACAAAACAAAAAAAGAGTCATGCCTTTAGAAGAGAATTGTAGAAAAGGTGACTAGGGTGAAAGGATACCACCTGGCACTCCGCAGGAGAACCAGGGCATCAGGAGAGCAGTGCAGAGATGCCAGCAGGTGAATAGGGCAGTGGGAGGCTGGTAACTGGCAGACAACATGTGGCCAGGCCAGCAGGCAGCAAACACCTGGCAGTTTCTTTGTGAAGCAGTCAGCATGAGCCCAGCATGGAGCAGAGAGCAGGTGGAGAGGGCAGCATCCAGGATGGATACCTGGCAGCTGCTCTGAGGTCAGCTAGTGGAGAGAGCTCGCTGCGCAGAGCCATAGACAGAGCTGCTTGCTTTTCTTCTGTTGCCTTAGGGTACTTCATGTAGTTTAAAAGGAAAGATGAAATTCAGCTTCTCTGAAGTGTCTTAAGGAGGGAAAGTCTGATGATGGTGATACAGTGCTGAAGAGCTGCCTTAATTTCAGCATTTCCTGAGCTACACTGGAGGGAAATTTCTTACACTAATTTTGTTTTGTTAGTACTGTGGTTTGTATTTAGATCTCAAGGCAAAAAATGCCATAACAGTTGTAAGATTTCAGTCTTCCTTCAGAGAGCACTACAGCAGTGAGATATGTTTTCTAATTGACAGAGGAATGAAATCAAGATTTTAGAATGCCTAATAGCATTTGTTGCAGCTCCACATGCTTTAAGGCACTACGCTAATTAACACTATCTAGAACCTGGCTTTTTATCCTCCCTGTCTTTGATGAGCTTTTCTGAGTAGGGCAGATGGAGGAAAAGGTGATGCCCTCAGGCACTACTGCTGTAGTATCAGCACTCCTGTGGTGAAGAGAACTAGGCAGAACCAGTGGGCAAAGAAATCTTAAGGTCTGTGGTAGCACAACTCATGCAGACTCTTAATGAAAACAATAATGTATTTTCTATCTATTTTAAAAACCATGATCTTTTCCCTAAGAGTTAACAATACAGCTGACCTATTCAATTAAAAATCTTTCACTGAACTGAATCATCTGGGATAAAGGTTGGTATACATTAAACTAAATCAGAGCTCTTTCTTTGGACAAAAGAGACAAAATTTCTGTACTCATCAGAACATGTTTTTGTGCTTTTATTATTTCTACTTTTCATTGCTGATGCATCATTCTGAAGACTGTATTTGCTGAAGATGAATAACCTCATTTCTTTCTGGCAATGGCAAGCAATAGGGACTAGAATGATCCTTGGCTGTATAAACAGATGTTATTCAGGAAAAAAGAAGGGTATTACCTCTGTACATTACGTAGATGGCATACCACGGCGAGGACTGCTACTTGTATTTCAAATAAAGATTTTTTGAAAAAGAAATTCTTCATGAATATAAACCAGTTTGGCAGTTCCTCAGAAATACATCAGTATTTAGAGGAAGAAATCTGAAGGCAAATCACAGGAGAAACAAACAAAAGAAATGTAATAATCAAACAAACATACACACACTCACACAGAAAATCAGCCTAGCTACACTGAAAGAAAAGTGCTAACAATTACAGCGCTAATGGTACTTACTCCAAAAACAAGTGTTCAACTGTTAAAATAATGCATTCCTGCTAAAGTTGCATAAATAACAAAAAATATAAATAATCTTACTCAGTGGATAGTACATTATCACTGAAGAAGATTATAATACATAATAGGGAGAAAAGCGTGCAATACGTTAAGAAATAATCTTCAAGTAAGAACTGTAATATATATTCATAAAGGGCAACACTTAAGATTGTGCAAGCAACCTTGGCTGTTAATTTCTTGACTGGAGTTCTTAGCTTTGCAAACTTTGCATTTTCTTCATTAAGATATTCTCAGTAGTTGATGACTTTTTAAGGTGTTTCAGAAGCACAAATGCCATGGAAACAGTCTGAAACTGTGGGAGTGGTGATTTTATTAGAACAAACAGCAGTAAACTGTAGAACAAAGTTGCTGATCAGTGCTTATCCCTCCCTGTTCACAGACACACTGTGAGTCTGCATTATTTGTGGTGTGAATTTGTCCACATTCTCACATAAACCTGAACAAGTTTCCATCTGCCAGTGTGTACTCATACATTTTAACACATAGTATAATATACATATGCTCTCAGCAAGCATATTCTCTCATACAAATGTACTCACTATTAGTCTCTGTAAATTAAATTGCCAATTAACTGATCCTCATTAGAAACATTAGGTTTGCTTTGTTCCAGAAGAAATTCAATAGTTATGTACATTTGTTTATCAACAGTTTCTCATTTTTGGTGCTATGGTTAATTGTATAATGCAATCTAAATGTTGCAGATCTTCAACTCAACAACATGATACAGTGCCAATGAGATACCTTCCTCCACATGAAGTTCTCTGGAGCACTGAGAAATTACATTTGTTGGAAACTTTAAAGGAGGAGGCAGGAAGGTTTCAGTATGAACTGGCAAGAGCTGGCTGTTCTGAAAATCCTAAAGTTTCAGTTGAGGTGAGAAAATCACTTTTACCAACTATATGTGCTTCAAGAGTATTCAAATGCTATTTGGTGCAGCTATGAATAAGGTGTGTTGAGTAAATCAGTGAAGAAAGCATCCCTTTATTAACATTATTGTAATGGCAAAGGTTCAGAAATTCTATTTAGAATCTAGGAGGGAAGAGAAGAATTATGATTTTCACATACAAAAATTACTGTTACAATATAGATCAAAAGAATGTGTAACTGCCATAAAAAATTAATGTGAAACTTTTTAGTGCTAAAATTTCTAATAGAATTTGTAGGGCAATTAATGCAGAGGAAGCGAATCTTACTGTGTTGTCAAAAGCGTAATTGACAATTGTGTGCAAACATACTCTTCTACAATGCCTAACAGTTTTAACAATAGACACTTGTTTTTCTACTGAGAAATTTCATATATCTTGCATTGCAAAGCACATTCCTACTGAAAATATTCCCACAGGAATTCATCTGTGTAGACTGATATAACTCTAAAGCCTTCTCTAAGCTTGGCAATTAACGAAAATAATTTTTATTGATAATGGTTGAAGGGAATGTAGGAATCTGGAAAAGAAATTGAGACTGCTTTTCATTCTTTTAGTATAAAACTCAGCAAACTGTAATACGTCTAAAGAAAATGGGACAGAGGATTTTTCTTTCTAGAGCATGTCTGTGCTCACTTACACACACACATACATACATATTCTGTGATAGAAGGGCACTGTACAGTTTCGGTTTGTTTTGCTTTAATGAGATTCCTAGCAGATTAGCAAGAGGAAAAAAGCCATACTGCTGAGTAATTACTTCCTAACCATCCTAGCCATCAACAGAAATGCTCTATGATGAGTATGCAGACTTCAACATGACATCTCTGCTGGCAATCCTTTCCTTCTACCATGGGAGTTACTACAGGAAATATGAAGTGAGTCAAAGGCTAAATGGATTTTACTTGAAAATTCCAGATAAACATACAGGTAGCTATTTATCTGAGGAGAGAAAAAGTATTTTAAGGTAGGTTTGCTTTGTCTTGTTAAAAAACATTTTTCTCTTAGGATTTATTTCTGTATGGAAAGTCAAAATTTATTTATTTATGTAAGAAAAATGTAAGTCAGACACACCCATACTGGAGTATCGTGAATACAAAGTTAATGTTTGTGTTAGGAAGATCAGTGAGAAAGTCCTATTAAGCTTGTGGCAACACACATTAACAGCATCCTTGAACAGGGTGAAACAGCATCTAGAGGTGCAAAATATCATTCTAAGGTTTTTCAGGTATCACAATGACAGTTTTTTTCTCAACACTGAATATTCATGATGTATCATAAAACTAATGATAAACATAAAAACTGATGTGAACGTTTGACTAATTTGTTCTTATTTGTTTGAAAGAGCTATAGAAATTGCCTGGTTTGTAAATTAAACATCTGCTATGGGAATAAACAAAAACATAACAGAGAATATTCAAATAAATCAAATCCACCATCCTTCCATAAGTTTTATTACATGGTTTCATCAATTTTATTACACCTGAATTCTTCATCACTATAGAAGCCAGTAACTAATTTTCTTTAAGATATCCTGTTTGTAACAATAAATGTTTTTTGCTTCTTATAAACTATTGCTCTTATTTGAACAACTTTGTTTGCTTGTTGTTTGTTTTCTATCTGAAAGACAGTTAATAAAACAGACAATTTCAGTAAATTTGACTACTGTGTTTGTTTATTGCTGAACTGTTACCCAGGAACAACAGAATGTAGAAAGTAGACCATATCTGTGCACTTAACATGACAATTGCTGATCCTTGTGGTACACATGAGAAATTCATTTGGCATTTAGAGTAACCCTGTTTTACTACTTGAGAGATTTCAAGTGGTAAAAGAATGGGACAAAGGCTAAACTGAAAGACATTTATGAAATGAAGAAAAACAAAAGGAGAACATAAAGCATTTTTTTTTCTGTTTTGTTTTGTTTTGTTTTGCTTTGTTTGTTTACTTAGAATCAGGATCACAGAATCACAGAATCACCAAGGTTGGAAAAGACCTACAAGATCATCCATTCCAACTGTTCCACCTATCACCAATCATTCTCACTAAACCAAGTTCCTTAACACAATGTCTAAACATTCCTTGAATACCTCCAGTGTCAGTGACTCCACCACCTCCCCAGGCAGCCCATTCCAGCACCTGATCACTCTGTGTATTCACATAAAGAAAAAAATAGGAAGAAAATATACCAACTCTTCAATATTAAGATTTGAAAAGTAGCATCAGATGAGGAGCGCACCAGAACTCAGTGCGTGAACACCAGATGTAGAAGACCTATATCCTTGGTTCTTTCTCATACCACCACTGCCAGAGCAGAGTCATAATGCCTACCTGTTCCAAAGGCACACTGCTGAAGCACAGCATCGCTTCACTAACTAAGGCACATACTAAGGCACATACTTCACTAACTAATAGAGCTGAGGCAAAAAGTAGGAAGCATTCCTACACAAACACAGAAAATGCAGTGTTGAAAGTTCCTTTGAGACTTCTAAGCCACAGCTATATCCTCAAGAAGAAAAGAGTAAATAGCTATGTTTGGATTCTTACACTGCATAAGGTATGAAAACCTTCATGCTTATGAAAACCTTCAAAACTAGAATACCTTCTGGTTCTCTTCTTCAGAAGGATTTTCCACCGTACTTACAACTGTGTCTGAACGCCATATACTTTTGAAGTGAGATAATTTTGGACTACCAATACCTTCACTTTTCAGTTTTCAGTGAGCAAAATCTTATCAAATTTTATGTACAGAAAAGAGATTTCAGAAGAATTCTCCAAAAGTACCTTGAGAAAGCAGAATTTGAAATGGAGAACAGAACTTAAAAATAGTGGTTAGTATCTAAAAAGAAGTTTGTGTCAGGGAATATTGGTGGGAACACTTGTATATCTAGGCCCTCTCAGTAAGTTCAGTATGCTGGAGGCAAGTGTAGTAAATTTTTGGTCAAAAAAGTTCCATTTTTCCTTCTGTTATTTCATTCAGACTTGTATGCACAAGTCTGTAGTTCCTTCTCTTTACGTCTCTACCCCATACTCCACACTATAATATGATGTGGAATTATGTCACTCAGTTCAGGAAGACACGTTAGAAAACAAGTAATATATTTACATTCACATCTCTGTTCCATGTGTATACAGTCTCATTTCTTTAGTACCAAGTCAGTAAATATACTTTTTTTTAATTCTTATTTTATGTAAAGTGCCTGTGTCATTGATCATATCTGTCATAGCTTTAGGAATGGAGAAGAAAAAGACAGGCAAGATAAACTTGTGTAATATTTAATAACTTAGAATAGACCTCTGTACCTAACCGGATGCAGCTGAATCCTGCTCACAGATTTTAAGGAGATGTAAGTAAGAGGCTTGGTGATTAAGGTATAAAGTTGTCAAAAGCATAATCTCATTAGATAATGAATGAAGTCAGGACTTGTTTGAAGAAGTGAAGATCATTCTGCAGCCATTATGAGAAAGATGGCAATTGTATTACATGATCTTCATTGCTCTGTGGTTTTACATTTAATAGCAACTATCAGTACAGGTTAGCAACTGACCTGCAGGAAAGGAGTTCTGCAGAGAAAAGCCTGGGTGTCCTGGTGGACAACAGGCTGACCATGAGCCAGCAGTGTGCACTTGTCATGAAGAAGACCAATGGTATCCTGGTGTGTATTAAAAAAGAGTGGGGCTAGTAGGTCAAGGAAGGTGATCCTCCCACTCTACCCTGCTCTGGTGTACTGTGTCCAGTTATGGGCTCCCCAGTTCAAGAAAGACAGTGGTCTCCTAGAAAGAGTTCAGTGGAAGGTGACAAGGATGATTACAGACCTGAAACATCTCCTGTACAAAAAAAAGGATGAAAGACTTGGGACTGTAAAGTCTGGAGGAGAGAATGCTGAGAGGGGATCTTATAACTCTTCATAAATATCTAAAGTTCAGTAGTCAAGTTGATGGCGGCAGACTCTTTTTGGTGGTGAGCAACAGTAGAACAAGGAGCAATGGGCAGAAACTGGAACACAGGAAATTCCATACTAATAACAGGAATAACTTCTTTACTGTTAGAGCAACACAACACTGGCACAGGCTGCCCAGAGAGGCTGTGGAGTCTCCTTCTCTGGAGATATTCAAGACCCATCTGTATGAACAAGAATGAATGAGAATAAAATAAAAAAATAAAATANTTCACAACATTCCTGTGAATATATTTATTTATAATTATAAATTTATAATTATACATGTATATTGATTTCTGTGCTAGGCAGACATAAATTTCCATATTTTTTTTCTCTTTTCTATAAATATACATTTTTTATTTTGAGGTATTTGTTATGTACATACACTTCAAACCAGACTAGCTCTTTGACATTTTAAAATGAGTTATTTAAAAGAAAACAACACTGTTTATTTCTACATTTCTTTTACAAGTCTTCTATACTGATAGTTTATATGAGGAAGTCTACAGCTGTCCTCTATATAGCTATAATGTCTCTTATGTTCTATTAGAATGCTGTAATAGCCCAGAGAATACAAACCAGAGAGGAGGAAACAATTTCTTCAAGTCTTTGCTTGAACTCTCATCTGCAGCTAATAGTACAGGACAGTAGGAACTCCCTTAATGGTCCTGTGCTTCTGGGACTAAAACAATTGCATGACACAGAATGATAATTTATGTCTATGAATGGCCACTGGGATGTATCTAGCATATAAATGATGGACAGTAATAATTGTGAATTTCTATCGAGAGTATTACCAGATTCTCATGGTTTAAAGGATTTCAGGTGTTTTATAAAGCCCATCAGGGAAAAGTGATGTAAAGTAGGTCAGGCACAAGGAGGAAAGAAGTGAGATGGGAACACAGCAAAGAAACCATCAGTTGGTACAGACATTAGCACATTGTGATCTCATCAGCTGCTGTGAAGCTGTGACACAGACTCGATAAAGGCTGCTGAAAATATTTTTGTTCATGTACCTGTCAGCACCTCAGTCTTCTCCATACAGTTGTTATGTCTGACTGTAACTTGTTATAAATAAGAATAAGCCACCTGGAAAAGTGAAATGTAGTTTCTATTCGAATAATATGTAAAATATTTTAAGTGTATTTTAGTATAAAATCATACATTAACGAATATGAAATGGCATGATATTTATATTTTGTCATGAAGCTGTAGAGGTGGCCAGGCACTGTGCAGATGTACAAAATACAAATTTTCCGTCCCCTAAAGTTATCTATTGAGCAAGAAAATCAACCTAATTCCTTTTTTGCCATGTAATTTTATACAGTTTACAAGATCATTCTGCGGGCTTTCAGTACTCATTCCGAATTCTTAATAAAAGTGAGACATAGATTCTTCTGTCTCTCTCTCCTCCCCCTCCTGTAGATACAGAGAACACCGTAGCAGTATTTAATAGAGCAAATTCTCAACTGCAAAAAAATCTTTTTCAGCATAGTCACCACCATTATCTGTGCATTTTTGCCAGTGATTAACATGAGTCTGCATGCCGTGCTCATAAAAATCTGCACCAGTGTAAACCCATAGTTTCACAGCTGATTGATGGGATCCCTTTTTAAAACTGCAAATGTAGCCTGTTGTTGACCTACTGCCAACCTCAGGTAAACTGCACTTTTACTGTGTTCTCCCCTGAGCTCACGGTGAGGAGGTGTTGAGCACAGGCATCTAGATCCATTCAGATACAACACAGGCAGGTACTGAAATTGCTCAAGTTGTTATTTTGATTCAAATCACCAAGCCAGTGGTTTTACCATTTGTTCCTGACTGAGAAGGATTTCATATATTCAGTGTCCAGAAGGCAGAGTGCTGAAGCACAGGGCATCCTGCTTTATAGTTACAGCCCTGATACAAATTCATCCAGGGCAAGGAGATGTGTGATATAATCTTCAATTAGAAATGCCAAAGCAACAGTGCCAATAATTGCCTATAGCCAAAATAATCTCTAAAATGCGATTTGTAATAGTTCCTTGGATACAAGGTATGAAATATCATTTGCTCTGATAATCTGCGTATCCCACTGATCCAGCAATTTCATTAAATGCGTAATAATCCTTTGAAATGAGCTATGATTAATCTATTTATCTTTAAGTCAAACACAGTGATAGACATCACATTCTTTTACTGTTAACAAGTGTTCATTCTTGGGCACTGTGACAAGTTTAATTTGTCAGTATTTCTGAGTTTCTACTCATTCCATCAGGGTTTCTGCATTTGGACCAAGTAATGTTGTCAAAGAAATCCCACACAGTTTTTCACAACTTCATAATCAAAATAGCCTGTGTTAATACTTTGTGTTATCAAGGTGTATATATGATGTACACGATTCTGACTTCTGTTTGAAAGGAAGAGAGGATTAAGCAGATTTCTAGATGAATTTCTATTTTGGCTGTCTACCTAATAGCATATGTCAATTGTTTGGAAAGCTATTACTATTATTTCCGGAAACAAAATTATCATTTGTTGAAACAGAGAAGAAAATTGTTTCCTAGGGAAAAGAATTCAATAAGACATTATTATTTTCATGAATAAATTCTGCAAAGTAATTATATGAAGTAGTGAAATTAGACAAAAGGTTTCAAGAAAGAATATTCATTTCCCTCATGCCAGTCACCTAAGCTAATACTTTGAGATACAATCTCACCTGAAGATAGATGTGCTATTGATTCTCTTTTTTCATATGTCATTTATATAGCAGAATATAACAAAAATGAAGTAAATATAAGACCCCAGCACCAAAATAAGATAAAATAAAATAAAAGACCCTCTAAAAAACCAAAGCCCAAAATAAACTATCAAAAACAAACAAAAGAAGGACTATTTTATACACTAAAAACTGAATTTCTTCAGCTGTCTCTTCCAGTGCTTTACTTGCAGTAATGACACCGTCTGCTTCAAAACTTGTAGATGAATTGCAGATTGCTGTTCCTCTGATTCATCTGCACTCTTGTAGACCATATAAGTGAGACTATGGAAGTCACTCCAGCCTGTTGAAAGGACAAACCTGCAAGAGAAGGCTGCTATTTTCATGTTAGCAGGTGTCTAGCAGTCAGTCTCCTAGAGGAGGAAAAGAAGCTATTAGTTTTCCTTAACAGATACTTCAGTAAGTTTTTTGTAAAGCAAAACAGAAAAGTAACAAGCCACATGGCTGGGCATAATCCTAACTCTTGAAAGAAAGGTAAAGAAACAGCAGCAGATATGAAATATCTAATAAAGTTCTGGCTGTAGTTTCAAGTATTTCATAGCTCTGCATTTTAAATCAAAACAAACCAATCCCATAACAGTCAAAGAGATTAAATGTGTTTGAAATGAGGAAACTCATTTCAAATGGGGAAGATAGGGTTTTAAAAATGTATGGTTTAGGAAGCAGTCTTAATCTCTAGGTGCTGCTATGGAAGCTACATGGTTAGATATTGTACTTCTTCATAAGCAGTCTGTTGCTGATATGTCTTACAGGTATTTGGCATTAGTGTTTTTTCCCGTTAATAACTTCATTTCTAATTCTCAAATTGCATTATTTACACTGCTGAAAACTTGTGTTGTAAGTAAGTATTGTACCTGAAGTTTTTCAAATGAATAAAGTCACTATAAGAAATTCTGTTCTGGCTGTATTTGAGGTGAAGCAAATGCTTGCCTCTTGTCTGCCCCTGACCATTTATGCCAGCAAAGGTTCTGTCAGACTGGTCTTAAACACTTATAGCAGGGCTTCCAAATCTCTGTTATTTTGACAAGACTGAATTTATGTTGTAATTACAAGGATGGTTATTCCAGAATAGCTGAGGGAAAGGTAACCTCTGGCACAGAGTTGATGTTAAACACTTGTAGGTGGAAAAGTAATGCTAGCCTCTTAAATTTGCCGAGTTGCAGTGTAGCAGGTGTTTTGACCAAAGCCTCAGTTCCCTGAGAGCTGTAATCCATGAAGGTATGCTTAGATATGTTGATAATTAATTGTGCGCACAGATCATTAGATATATATAAATATGTCTTTCCAGCATCTTTTTAAATTCTGTGAGAGAGAAGATACATCTAAATAGACAAACTTTTCTGTAATTGAAACCATACCTGAAAAATAAGACAGAATTCTTCAGGATCTACTGGAATTTCTAGCACCTGACATTTAATGTAATTACCCATAAAATGAGCATTGTGGAATAAAGAAAAAATAAAAATAAAAGGAAGCAATGATTACTAGTGATTGCTAACATTTCAAGTAATTATTTCAGAAAATAACAGTTGGAAAATCCAAGGTATTGTAAGACACTCCAAAATCTTTTTGCATAACACATATGTGACATTGCTACTGCTTTAAGCTGCTAATCAAAATAAATTTCTAGATCATCACAAATAGAAGTTGTAATGATATGACAGAGCACAATCTGACATTTCCTAGAGTAACTGTTCAGTTATCCTTGCATTTCACTCTAAATGATGCAAAGTCCAGGCCACTTTATGATCCAGTTAGTCATGTTGATTAACATTATTCTGTGTGCATAATGTCGCTGATTAAATGAGATGACTCACTGAGTAAGGTCCTATTCAATACAAGTAATAAAGCAGAATTTGACCTTTTTAAAAATAAGTATTGTCTTTAAAGAGCTCATAGGAGCATCCTCTTCAGGAATGACATTATCAAGTTCATGCTGGCCCACTATTCACTCATGCTGGCCATATTGAAGGAATAGAGCTATGTTTCATGTTTTTGTACAATTTAAAATACAAATGTCAGAGAAACTACAGATAAATCAAATATTCTAGAGTCTTTCAAGAAAATAAACATACAATCAGTATAGAGACCAGTAAGTACAATATGCTAAAGTAATAGAACTCAGTAAAATTCAGCAAAATAAAAGTTAATGACTTGCACAAATAGTTTTTAAAAGAAACAAAAGCATTTACTTTAAAAAATTATTGTTAACTATGTACATAAAGTGGAAAAAATCTATTACTAAAAAGTTATTTTATTTGCAGGTTTTGTTACACACTGTCCTGACTTCAGCTAAGGCAGCATTAATAGCATAACCAAAGTTTTGTTTGCTGCTAAGCAATGAAAGCTCAGCCCGATCAGGACACTTAGCAGGGAAGAGCTGCTGTCTTTACAGCACAGCAACAGAGCTTGAGGTAGAGTCAGGACAGGTGTATAAATTAGGCTTGGGATTATTCCATACCACAGGACATTATGCAGAAGGCCATAAAGGAGTAGGGAGGTGGCTGGGGGCAGCTGTTGCCCTAGAGTTACTGGGTGGTGAGTGAAAGTTGTGTTATAGTTATGTGTGTTTATGTACATACATAAACATACATACATAGTTACTATTGCAGTATTTGTGTGTGTGTGTGTGTGTGTTAGTAAATAGCTTCTATCTCAACCTAGAAGCTGTATCTAGTTTCCAGTTCTCTCCCTGTACCATGTGGGGGGGAGTAAATAAATAGCTGTGTAATCCTTACCTGTCAGGTTAAACCACAACGTTCAGTAGAGTGTTCAATGAGTACTTGAATGCTACACTTCAAGCAACTGCTTTTTTTCCTTTGTAAATTGACTTCTAAGTGAAAATCTGATAAACGTAGTGAAATATTTGTTTAAAACACCATTTATTTGCTGTGTAGGGTTTACTGTGCTTATCTAACTCTAATTGTTCATCTCCTGAAGTTGTTGAATTACCATAATAGAAAATCCATTAGTTACTTGTGTAGGATCTTCCTGTAATATTTTTCCTCCTGAGTTGCTGTATATGTTATGCTTTATTTTTCTGCTGCAATTTCAGTAGGTTTTTTTTTTTCTTTTTTTTTTTCAGTACTTCATAGTCTAGGAATATGTAATAGTATTTTTTAAAAAATATTATTATATTTTAGCTATGCATAGCAAGGTAGTATCTTGGCTTTTAATTGCATGTCAGCTTGAGCTTTTCTTTGTATGCTGTCCTACCAGCAATATGGTAAAATCAGATGTAACTATACACATCTGTCAAACCTTAGAAGTATAGAATCCCTAGAGTTGGAAAGGACCTTTAAAGGCTATCTAGTCCAGCTCCCCTGCAATGAACAGGGATATGGCAGCTAGACCAGGCTGCCCAGAGCTTGATCCAGCCTTGCCTTGAAAGTCTCCAGGGATGGACCATGGACCACATCTCTGGACACCTTCTTCCAGTGCCTTACCACTCACTGTAAAAGAACTTTTCCTTATATTCACCCTAAATCTACCCTCTTTAAGCTTGAAACCATTTTCCCTTGTTCTATCACAGCAGACCTTGCTTAGGACTCCATCCCCTTCTTTCCTGTAGCTCCCCTATAGTTGTTGAAAGGCTGCTGTTGGATCACCTCGCAGCCTTCTCTTCTCCAGGCTGAACAGACTCAGCACTGTCAGCCTGTCCTTGTAGGGGAGGTGTTTCATTCTTTGGATCATTTTTGTGGCCCTCCTCTGGATGCAGTCCAAGAGGTCTGTATCTCTCTTGTACTGAGGACTCTGTGTCTCAATGTAGTACTCCAGGTGAGGCCTCACTTCCTTTGCTCTGCTGGCTATGCTTCTTTTCATGCAGCCCAGGATATGGTTGGCTTTCTGGGCTGTGAGGGCGTATCTTCTACAGTTCATATGTAGGCTGTCAGTGAGTTGTTTTTTTTTTGTGGTGAGTTCTTGTGCATGTACATATGAACATCGATGTTCCCCAGTCCAAACACTCATGAAATGCACCTCCAGTTATTCCCTACTGCGGTCATTCACTAGTTTTGATTTCACCATTTACTCAGTAAATGAGTACTGAGTAAATTTTCATTAGCAAGAGATAGCACAAGTTTAGCACATTTTTTCATATCAATTTAAGCTAATGTGAAATTTTCTTTAGCTTTCCATACAACTAAGACATGAATTATTTTTCCAGCAGACTCCTTTAATGTGTACAGTACTGCACTATTTCCACTGCAGGCAAACCTACAGTCTGAGAGTGGCACATCATAAGCCAGAGAACACTAAGTCTTCAGACATGCTGTAAACAGAATGTCTTATCCAAATCCCTTTCCTGGCCAGCTATATCATCCTTGAAGTTGGCAACAAGCTGTTACAGCTATTCATGAGAGCCAGTTGTCACATGCCTTTGTTTGACTGAGCTGTAAGGCTTTTCCTGGAGCAAGGTTGTGATATTCACAGGCTGTGCTGGAGCAGGGCTCCATTACTATTGTTTCTTCTCTGATACAGGCTATTTTTTTCTGCTGTTCAGATTTCTTCTGGGACCACAGTGTTTCAGGTCATGACTTTGCAAACTGTTCTCCACTTCTGCCTCTCTCCGTGGTATCCAGATAAAGCTTGGAAACAGAAAATAATAAAGATCAGTGTGTTTAAACAGGTGTTGAAGACTGATAACATGCACTGTCAGTGAACCTCAGAAGACCTGCAGATTGATATTTAATAGTATGAGACCCACACTGTTCATACAAGTAGCAGGCTCAAAGGGAGAGCTTGTCTATTATGACTAGGTGACAATCTCTCCCACTAAAATGTGGCAACAACACCAAGGGACTTTACGTGGTGATTTCACACCACTGGGCAGCTGAGCTAAATCATGCTCCACTCTCACTTCCTCTTCTCAAAAGATTAGGAGGAGAAAGTATGATGAAAAATGCTCATACCATTACATGCAAAAAAGAATTAGCATAGGGAAATCAATTTATTGCCTATTTCTGACAGACTGGTGCAGAGAGAACTAAAAGCAAACAAAAAACCACATTCCTCTTACCATCCACTTTCTTTTATCTGCTTCCTCCAAGTGACGCAGAAGAATGTGAGGAGTTCCATGATGCCTCATTTCTGTTACATCTTCATGGTCACTCTGCCACTGCAGATCCCCATGTGCCATCCCCCTTCATAGACTGCAGCCTCCTCCAGGCCACATCCACTGCTGCACTGCATACTCTATGGTTGCACATGGAGATCTGCTCTGGGTGGTGCCCATGAGCTCCAGAAGAAACTACTGCTCCACCATGGTGTAGTCCTGGACTGCAGGAAACTTTTGATCCACACCTGGAGCTGCTCTACCCTTCTTCTGCACTGAACTTTGTATCTGCAGGTCTATTTCCATTGCATGTCTCACTTTTCCATCTGTTTTTGTACAGCAGTTTTTCTCTTTTGTCTGTCTGCTCTCAGAGACACACTCAGCATTGCTCACAGCTCTGCTCTGGCTATGGAAGATCCATTCTGGAGCAGCTGGAGCTGGCTGTGATTTGACATGGAGCAGGGCTGGGTTCTGCTCACAGAAACCACTCCTGCAGCCATGTAAGTGAAGAACACTTTCTCTGCTTTGGGTTCCAGTTCACATTGCACCATCCTCACTGCAGGAGTACACAGATGTAAAGTGTGCTCATGAATCTAGAATGCAGCTATCCACAGTGTCTCAAAGTTCTCTTGAGAATGTCTTTTATCACAAACATTCTTATGTTGTTTTAGGGAGACAGACTGAAAAAACAGAGTTGGTGAGTAACTTCTATTATGCTGTAATTTTCCACCAAAGGAGGGTTATGGTAAGTTTTTCCTACTGTACCAAGATGACATACCAAGTCAGTACCTGAGTCAAAGCTAAATCTCTCTTATTTGGCTAAGAATTCTGTCTATTCACATAATAAAAGCTAAACTACCAAATTACAATCAGAAAAAATACAAAAAAAAATAATAATTTAATCTTGAATTTAATTGTTACATGGCAAACTTCTTCAGCAGTAATGGTTAGTCTTCAAGATGCAAAGTGTACGCATTTCAAAGACAATTAATTTTGATTCAGTGCTGCTCAATTAGGTAAAGTGAAGAATGTGTGCTGCAGGATTGATTTTTTATTTTGTGGAAAAGTTTAACTTCAGAAAGTATTATTTGGCTTCAGTAGTCTAAGCTTATCAATGTCACTTCAGGGATTTTGAAAATGAATTTGATTTTGAGACATTCAAGTTGAATTTGAGATTTTTTATGTGCTTTGCTATATACTAAAGACAAATATCTTCTTAAGCTTTCCAGAACAAGGAAATAATATATATATATTTTAAAAAAAAATTCTCAAAATAAAACTTAAAGATTTTTAGAGAAAAAGGACAATTATTTTGCCCTCTCAAATGTAAAAATGTCTTAAATTGAAATTATTTTAAAGGGAGAGAGATATTCTGTATACTAGACACACAGTCATTGAAAAAGTTTTGATATTATTTGAACTAAGAGTACGCAAATTCACATTAGAGATATTTGGAAAGATGAGATAGGTATTCAAAGTGAGTAATTAGGAGTACAAATATCATCATTTAAAGTCAGTCACCCTGACTGGAGAAGCAGTTATGTATTTGGAAGACAGAAATCTTACTCTTTTCCACAATTCTTTCCCACTTGGAATAATGTGGCAATGGGATGCAAAACCTGTAATATTCATCTACAGTGCCTGTATAGAGCTGTATAGAGTGGTCATGGAAATTTCACAGCATTTCTGACACTGGCCTAATTGTCAGTGCAAAGATCTGATTTCTGTTTAAACCACTTCTAGATGAGAAAAAAATAAAACCTCCTCTGTGATTATCTGATGTTATTCCTGTAAATGTTCATTTTTTTTTAGTGCTATACTAACTAAAATCATAACCAGTTATAACATTTCAGACTAAATTATACATTTTTACGACTACTAACTTAACATCCTCTACTTCTCAACACAGTTAACTTGGAACACATGCCCGGAATATTTACAGAAAAATATGAGAGTTTGACATCTTCATTGCAATCTTAAGTCAAGTATGGTGTTTTACAGGGTTGTTATAAAAAAACACATAAATTTATGTTTCCTTGGACTCAAATTCTTAGAAAAATTTTCTTTACCCATGTTTTAGAAGGGTTAACAAATGACACACAATGGCAATTTATCTTCAAACCTTCAAGCAGCACTGAGCTTACTAAAAAAAATTAATTCTGGGATTATTTTGATTTAATTAACCATCTGCCCAAAACTTCCTATTTACATTAACGTTCATTTACGACTATGTAAACTTAACAAATACATGAATCATGTTTTTGTTTCTTTAAATATTACCATGTAGATTAAATTAAGAATTCTAATCAAAGGACTATTATTCTAGAGACTGATCATATGAAAAACACTGGTAGAAAGAAATGCTAATCAAAAGGAAAGCACAGTCCTTACAGTGAGAGCTATATAGTCACTAAATATATGGTTAGAAATGAAATTAAAAAAAATAAATATCTGAGCACTTGCCTTTTAACATTTGAAAGAATTTGTAACTTCTCACATTTCTGAAAAAAGTAAGACATTTCTGCTTATGTGTTTAAATATTTATTAAATAATTTTACTTTTAGAAGTTGCATTTAGCATGTTACAATTTAAAGCCATGATTTTTCACTCATGTTTCTGTTTTCCAGATTTCTGTTTCAACTCCTTACCCTTTAGCAATGAAAATATTAGGAAATCATGCTGAGGTGTTTTTTTGCAGGAGATGTCTTCACTGGTGGAAAATGAGATGCTGGACAGTAAGGGAAAAATATAGGGACTCCGCAAACTGAAGTTTAGAAACAGATGTCCCTCGTGGACATTCCTATTGCAGGAATGGGGAATCCACTGAAGTTTTAATTCAAGACTAGGAATTCACTGTCATTAAATAAATAAGTAAATACTGGGGGGGGGGGGGGGGG
>VXAB01006468.1:124122-143914 GCA_013399175.1 Odontophorus gujanensis
TTTTTTTTTTTTTTGTAATATATTTTTTAATTTTTTTTCAGACTACTGAAATCTATACTTGTTCTCTTTTGGTATCATATTGTCCACTTTAATTTTTTAGATATGCTGCTTATTCTCGATAGTACTATTTTGTTATTAACTTGTGTTCACATTGCCATCCAACTTATCACCCAGACTTTTCACTATGAGTTTTGCTTTCTTTTAGCTTAAGTAAAATCTGTAAACTGAATGACAGAATCTCCTCTCAAGTAACTTACTCAATTTTTTCTTAAGAGTAGAATTAATATCCTTTTAAGTCTCATAAAATCTGGGTGGAATCTCTTTTGCAAATCATGTGGCTGAACAAAGAGAGAATGAGAACCTGGATTAACAATTATAAAATTCTCTATATGCTTCCTCTGTATTTCTGTTTCTTTAATACAAATTCTAATAGCATTTGTATGCCATGGAAATAAACAGGTGAAAATTTCTCTATTCAAGATCTCAGCACTCATTTAATGGTTTGCTGTTGTAGTATAATGATATCCTGTCGTATTTTCAATTCTATACAAACACTCTTTGTCCTTAAATTAATTCAGAAGATCCATGGCCATCAAGAGTCTGCATTATGAGCCTAACATGTGAGGAAATTATGGAAATATGAGCTAAAAATGAGAACTGTTTGATTCATGCAATTATGTTCAAAACATACTAGCTATTCATCCTGTTTGTAGACCTTATATGAGAGAGGAAATTTAGCTAGAGATTTGAAGGTGATTAACACAGAAGCATAGCACAATCTTAGAAGGAGTTGCTCAAGTATATTAGTTGTGTCATGGAAGAAAACACATAGATATTTGAAGAAAAAATGGCTTGATGTGTGATGCAGACTGACATTTTCTGGCATTTTTTCAAAATGAAAACTTCATGGTAAATAAAAGATAGGATATAGGATAGATTTGTAATTATGAAGCTTTAAGAGAGGAGATCAGTAGGTTATAATTATGTGTTTGAATATGTCATTTTTTTGCTGAATAGAAATGGAACTTCAAAATTTGCTTTCCACAAACAAGCTGATGTAATTCCATTCCCCAAATGTTTGCAAGATGCAAACAAACAAGCAGTATGGTCAAAACAACTTTACTGAAAAATGTGTGTTTCAGATAAATTATACTTTTAAGCCTTCATTTTAACCTGTACTTTCTGTGTCTGTGTTTTAATCTACTATAATTTAATAATTATTTCCTGGCTTTGCAGACTATTTTTATTGCAAGGATGAAGAACAGAAGATTGTGGAACAACCAATAATCTGTCATCTCCTTGCAGCAGCCTGAAGTGTCTATACCATACAATGCATTCCTTTTAGAATGTTATAAAGTAAATATTCTCTTCATAACATCTTACTCAGTAGCCTAATACAATACAGAGGTACGAATTTTTCTCTATACTTATCCATATCTCAGTTTCATAACTGTTTCTCCTCCTCCTGCTGCACCTATAAGTATTCTGTTTCCCACAAGCTGCAATCCAGCTCTTCCAGCACTTGTCCTTATGGTAGATCTTCCTTGCTTTTTTTCTTATCTTTAGTACTTCATGTATGTAAAACTTACTATCTAGAAGATTACTGTGCTTTTATCATGGGGATAAACACAGTGGTGCGGGGAACCCTGTTAAATACATGAACTTTTGGTAAATAATTAATGAAACCTCTGGACACACACAAAGAAAAGCAGCATTGCTACGAATGTGTTTAGCATTCCTTAAGATGATAGATAACCTGATTTTCCCCCCAAAAAATTCAAAATTAAATCTTTAACCTTCCATCAAACAGAACTTGAGCTTTAGAGTGACTTTCAAAGCTGCAGGGTAGTCTTTCTAAATGAATTTCCTTGTTACATGATAAAAATTACAGTGCAGTTCAAAAACCTAATTTAAGGTGTATGGACTTTCAGCTCCATAAATCATCAGCTTGTCCTTCAGCTGAAGTGCACTCACCACTCTTACAGACAGTAATATATTACATAACTATAGAAAATATAAAGTGCAGTAACAGACTATTAAAAATCCAATTCAAGGCAGGGCTTATATATACATATAAAAACCTATTTTATTAGGATAACACTATGATGTAGAACTTGAAATTGTATTAAAATTACTTTGAGATTCTCGTTAGAGGTTGAATTCAGTTAAAATTAGAGAGACATTTTAACATATATAAATACCTCAGCACATGAAATTAGGTTCTTTTATTCTTGCTGATTACAAAGACTCACTAGTCCCTAGTATACCCCATTATCCCTGTTCAAAACTGGGCTACAGTAGAACAAAAAGTGCTGATCTTTTCTCATGATTTATAAATACTGAAATCCTCTGAAATTCTCTGCAGGATTTCCTTAATGGAGAAAAAGAAAAGCTGCCTTTGGAGAATTCCTTTTCCTCAAAGCCTTGAGACATTTTTGTCAATTCCAGGGATGTGATTTTGGGCAAAGAATGGGCATCATGCAAGCTGCATGGTAGTGATATGGCTGCATCTCATTATGAAACCACTAAAAACCATGCCTCTCCTCATAGATGTCCTTCATAGTTCTCCATCAGTTTGTGCAATATAAGAAGTTCGCTCAGAAAGTAATGCCTCCTATTTATTTCCATAGAGACTACAACAGAAACAAAGAGCACTATAAGGCTATTTGATAAAGCTACAGAACTCTCTTATTCAAGATAGTCACTATCATTAGCTAAGAAAAACACATTCTATTGTTCACTTCAAAGTAGATTCTGAAGAGGACAGGTGAGCTGTTAAAACTAATTTTCTTCTCACTTCATTGTTAAGGGAAATTCTGGTTACCCACTTCAGGTACTGATGTCAAGTATACCTTCTGCTAACACCTTCAGATTTGATTAACAATACCGCTCCACCTAAACTCATCCTTGATATTGATATTTCAGCTAGGTCTAAGACATAAGTGGGATGAATCCAGACCTATGTGCTTCCCCATCTTTGCTTTATTTGCTGATATTTATCTGTTTAATTACTTGTCTCCCACTCTTTTTGAGTACATATTCAATTACTGTGCTGCTGAAATTTTATTATCATAATTGTGTTCCAAAAATACAGGCGTTTCTAATAACTTATCAGTTTATTTTCTTTCTGTGAGTCTAACTGTACAGAAACTGTTAAGTCATGACCTGAACCAGTGATTGAGCACCTGGTGAAGGGGCATAGACAGCCCTAGGAGTACAGGTGGAAGCAATTCACCTGTGTGACTGGACAGGGTGGAGTCTGGCTCCAGCCCTCCCTAACCTCATTTAAGGGCTGTCTTCTACAAGGGGAGAATCTTTACTTAGAGATCCTTGTCTTTGGAGTGTTTGGTGAGCCCTGATTCTCAGAAAGGGGTAAGCAAATCTTTATTTGCCACACTGTAATCATTACTTCTCTTAGGTAATTTAAGATTGGTTTAAAGCAGATATATCTATTTTAACCATTTTCTCTCCTAGCTTGTAAAGTACTTTATACAGTTAAATCTCTCTATACCTAAGAGTTCTAGAGGTGAATTACTCTTCCCTGTCCCACTGCTAATGTGCCCTATTTTGTTTGTTGGCAAGTTATGTTTTCATATCCTCTTCAGATACTTTTATTAGACAGAAAGCATGTTTTCCTTAAGTACTTGTTTGGTGTAGAGGTTCCTTCTGAGTTGTATACCACAGGGGGAAGAAAAAAAACTTTCTTTTCTCTCTTAAATGGCATTAGTCAATAAACTCTGCATTATTCTCCTATGTGGGTTACGATATTACTGTCCTTTTTGTTCCCTCATAGTATTTGTACAGTGTTGTCATGGCTTTATGTCTTTCATCAGTATTCCATACCATAACATCATGCAGGCCACTGGAAGTCAAAGAGTTAATGCTGCAGTTCCATGGATTATCAATATTTTTGATTTCTTGATCTTAGGAGAACAGAATGAACTACAACTTCTGGAAGATTTCTTTTCCATCTCTGTTTTCCATTTGGAGGAAAAGATAAAACTGACTGGGAGTCACTAAACTGTCATGTCTCTTTGCTCTCTGGCTTCTTTGCCTACAGTGTTAGAGTGAGAACTTTCGTTCTAGGAACTAGATTTATTGGGTTTAATAGCTTCAGTTTCAATCATACTGTATTATCTCACAGTCTACTATGATATTCAGCATTTTAAGGTGTTGCTTTTTTTTTTTTTTTTTTTTTTTTTTTTTTTTTTTTTTTTTTTTTTTTGCATAGATTGTTTCTTCTGTTTTCCTTGTTTAGGCCCACCTCCCTATCTTTTCCCTTCCCTACCCTTCCTATCTGTTGGTCACTTTGACCCCTTGTCAAGGTCAGTAGCCTGAACCAGGCCAAACCAAGTCAAGCATGTAAACAATTAAATCAAAACCACACCATTCAGTAATTATCACCTAATGTAAGTGGAGAAGGGTATTTGGGGCCGGGGGAAAATGTGTTTTATTGCAGCAGCTCTGTTTTATGTTACAGCCCCATCTGCCTATGCTGGACCCTTGGATAGCATCCGAAGTGCAAGCTAAAACAATGATCATGCAGAAAATGCTTCAGCAGGTCAGCTAAATAATCAGGTCCAAAACAGATGGTATTGTGCAGGAGAAAAAAAAAACAACAACAAAACACCAAGCCACAAATATTCTTTTCTCTACTGGTTTATGAATAACTACACTTCTAGTGATGACAAAAAAAACCAAACACTGCTCACAAAGACTCTGTAGTATTAGTGACTAACTCTTCCAATTCCATGTAAGGAGTGCTTTACCTGTTTGCTTTTTTGTTTGTTTTGTTTCAGTTTAAATGTGATTGCTTCAGATTGCATTCATTAGATTATTATCTAAAATAATATGCCATAGTAAAGTAGTGCCCGCATTAAGAAAGCTTTCCTATATTTTCTTCTGTATGGAAGAGCACTCTATTTGCCCAAATACATACCTCTATTATTTTGGTAACTGATGATGACTTTTTGTTTTGTGTATGTAGACACTACTACAGTGCTCTTATTTCTGAGGTATAAATATTTCAGCTTCCTTGTGTAAAGTATTTAATTGATTCTTCAGTATAGTTAGTGGTAAGTTAATTAGTTTCCTTAACTGTACAGCAGCTACATAACCACATGCATTAAGTAACTACAACTTCACTTGCTATTTCTCACTACCTTCATTTTCAGATTCTCAGAAAAAAGAATATAGAAAAAGCAATTGTTAATTAATTCCAAAAATATTTTGTCTATTTATATATAGATTCATATATTCATGGCAACATAAAACCTCAGGAAAGACATTCTGCCCAAATTCTTCTTGATAAATCAGTCCAATAAACATATTAAAAAAAATACATCTTATGCTTTTTACCAGTTAAGTAATGGGAGATCTCATAAAGTTCAGTTATGAGCTATTATTTGATCATTTTTAAGTATTATTACATCTTGATTTGTCAAATTGACAGTGATGTAGTATGGTGATAATTTACTGAATTGCTGACAGGAATGTGAGGAAGGTAAGAAATTTAAGTTTTTTTTTTCNCATCTTTGGTATTGTCCAACAGATGAGATTTACTAGCCCACTGTTATTAGCTCTCTTATTTGCTAAAATGTGGTAAGAGCAATTTCTTTCATGTTTTGCTGTTGTATTTTAATTTTCTTTCTTCAATCCTCTCTCCTTCAACAGGCTGGAAGATCTTCAATGAAATTCTGGCCTTTGCATGTGATACTGTGAACAGATTGGTGTTGTCAGGGAATTATATCCAATCTGTGTTGAGTTTTGAAGAGGAATTGTTTATGATTAGGCGATTTACACTTCAAGTGGGCAGAAGATGTCAAGGCCTATAATTAGAAGGAGGGAAATTTATCTCCCAACAGCATGTTCCTCCCTCTGAGCAGAGCCCTGGAGTCGAAGAAGGGCAGATGTAAGCTCACTTCTCCTCCAAGCTGGCTGATTCTGCACCTGTGTTTGATTGAGTCTGGGTTGTTGCTGCCAGGAACAACAGTTGGACATGAGCCTGGTTAGAAAAGGCAAATTCTGTCACCACTGTCTTTGCTTAGCTTTTCTGTGTTTTCTAAAATATTCTATCGAAGTACATCTGCTTCTTTTGATGCAGCTGGCCAAAAGTGCATGATCAAGCAGCAGCACGTTACCTGCTCTTGATTTTGAGTGGTCATGGGTCACCTGCAGACTAGAAAAGGAATCAAATAACCTTAGAATAGTCATGCTAACTAATGTATGTCTAAAACTAAGCACAGACATGGTCAATGCTCCAACCCTTTTCCTTAAATCTGTGCAGCTGTATCACACCCCTATTCTTTGCCTATAACTCTACACTGCATTAGTGCTGTTTCTAGGAGGGAATATCAGTAAGTGAAGTAAATGTACAAACCCCTGTTCAGCAGTCTAGTGAACTCCAGTGATGAAGGGGTACCTTCCACAACATCAAATATCATCCTAAAAGAACTATTCTATAAACAGGGACACAGGGCAGTCCAACTTTTTTTTTATGTTTCTAATTATTCAGTGCTTAATTATATTCCTTAATAGAGGAGTGCAATTAATCTACAGATCAATTTATTATGCATTTGAAAAAAAAAANCCACAAATATTCTTTTCTCTACTGGTTTATGAATAACTACACTTCTAGTGATGACAAAAAAAACCAAACACTGCTCACAAAGACTCTGTAGTATTAGTGACTAACTCTTCCAATTCCATGTAAGGAGTGCTTTACCTGTTTGCTTTTTTGTTTGTTTTGTTTCAGTTTAAATGTGATTGCTTCAGATTGCATTCATTAGATTATTATCTAAAATAATATGCCATAGTAAAGTAGTGCCCGCATTAAGAAAGCTTTCCTATATTTTCTTCTGTATGGAAGAGCACTCTATTTGCCCAAATACATACCTCTATTATTTTGGTAACTGATGATGACTTTTTGTTTTGTGTATGTAGACACTACTACAGTGCTCTTATTTCTGAGGTATAAATATTTCAGCTTCCTTGTGTAAAGTATTTAATTGATTCTTCAGTATAGTTAGTGGTAAGTTAATTAGTTTCCTTAACTGTACAGCAGCTACATAACCACATGCATTAAGTAACTACAACTTCACTTGCTATTTCTCACTACCTTCATTTTCAGATTCTCAGAAAAAAGAATATAGAAAAAGCAATTGTTAATTAATTCCAAAAATATTTTGTCTATTTATATATAGATTCATATATTCATGGCAACATAAAACCTCAGGAAAGACATTCTGCCCAAATTCTTCTTGATAAATCAGTCCAATAAACATATTAAAAAAAATACATCTTATGCTTTTTACCAGTTAAGTAATGGGAGATCTCATAAAGTTCAGTTATGAGCTATTATTTGATCATTTTTAAGTATTATTACATCTTGATTTGTCAAATTGACAGTGATGTAGTATGGTGATAATTTACTGAATTGCTGACAGGAATGTGAGGAAGGTAAGAAATTTAAGTTTTTTTTTTCCCTTTCCTTATCATGATGTTCAGGTAGAATGTTATTTCATTCAGTGGAGGTGCTTCAGTGTGAAATTACATGTTGATCCTGCTATCAACTGTTGCTTCAAAAACACAATGATGCTTTTTATTATTATTCTTGCAGTTGATGTTGGCATTTTGTATTTCCTGAGAAGCACAGAAAGGGTTGAGGTAGCACTATAGAAACAATGTACTGGCAGCCTATCATTACCCTTACCTTGTGGAAAATGTGCTGACTCGCATTTCAGTTTCAGTTCTACAGAATAGTTATCTGTCTTGTCAACCTGTAGTTCCAGATATGTGGTTTAGTTTAGTAGTAAGCTACTAAACTAAACTAAACTACTCACTAAAGTGAGTACTATAAGCTTTCCTATGAAAATAAATGATTAGTATCAGTCTCTATCTGCCCTTCATTTTCTTTACTTATTCCTAGAAGGGTAAGTATGCCTTTTCTTTTTTTTGGGGGGAGGGGGAGGGGAGGAGNAAAAGTGCATGATCAAGCAGCAGCACGTTACCTGCTCTTGATTTTGAGTGGTCATGGGTCACCTGCAGACTAGAAAAGGAATCAAATAACCTTAGAATAGTCATGCTAACTAATGTATGTCTAAAACTAAGCACAGACATGGTCAATGCTCCAACCCTTTTCCTTAAATCTGTGCAGCTGTATCACACCCCTATTCTTTGCCTATAACTCTACACTGCATTAGTGCTGTTTCTAGGAGGGAATATCAGTAAGTGAAGTAAATGTACAAACCCCTGTTCAGCAGTCTAGTGAACTCCAGTGATGAAGGGGTACCTTCCACAACATCAAATATCATCCTAAAAGAACTATTCTATAAACAGGGACACAGGGCAGTCCAACTTTTTTTTTTATGTTTCTAATTATTCAGTGCTTAATTATATTCCTTAATAGAGGAGTGCAATTAATCTACAGATCAATTTATTATGCATTTGAAAAAAAAAACTGTAAGAACTTTAAAAGCTCATAATTTATCTCAGCTAAACTTTTGAAGAGATAAAATTGTCTCTTGACTCAATTTAAATGTAATAAAAACCATAATCATATATTCAAGTGGATGGGAAAAATTGAAAAACATAGAAGTATAAATAGTAAATAAGAAGACTTTCTCGTGGGTAGAAGTTATTTTTTGTTTTTCTTTTGCAAGAACCTGGTTCTTGTTCAGGTTTTTCCTTCTCCCTTGCTACAACATTGAGAGAAATAAATTCTTTGGAAATCCATTAAGAATTCAATTTATGAATTGGAAGAAGTATGCTGCCTGACCAAATCTCTATACCTAAAAAAACCACTGATCCCCCAGTACTTATAATCTATCTTATTTTCATCCAGTTCAAAGCTACTTCCATCCAAGATACTGTTGAGAAGGAGGGAAGAAAAGTTCTTTTCTTCTAGTGAAATTATTGCATGTTATATATTTATAAGCGTGATCATTACGTTTATTTTAATGTAGTAAACAGTTTTTGCAAGAAACACTTGCTTTGTAGAACCTTTCAAAACAAATTTTTCAGTTTTTGTTTTTTCCCCCACATTTCCTCATAGTGTAGATGTACTGTAGTTAGTTTATATTTTCCATAAAACATTTTCTGCACAATGTGTTACAGCCATAAAAGAAGGCTGATTATTTGAAACCAACATTCCTGCAATGAACAGGGACACCTACAGCTAGATCAGATTGCCTCTCTGGTCAACCTGCTCAAGTTTTTGTCAAAGACTGCATTGAGTACTTGTATTTATTTTCAAAACTCCCCAGAGGAAATAAATGAAGTCAAACTTTAAAAATGTGCTGTGGAGAAACTTCTTAATATAACAGTGTATAATTCATTTTAAGGATAATGTGTCTAAGTTTGGAGAAAAAAAAACAACAACAACAAAAAACACCACTTTCCTTTAAATTTCTCCCCAAAACAGATGTTTTTTAAACACATTTTCTTCATGGTGAGGGTGACAGCACAGGAATGGGCTGCCTAGTAGTTTTGTGGAGTCTCCTTTTCTGGAGATTCAAGACCAGTCTGAATGCCTACCTGTGCAACCTGCATTGGCAGGGGAGTTGTACCCTGGAGGTCCCTTCCAACCCTCAAGATTTTGTGATATTTGTACCATGTGAGCATGAAAATCTGTTTCAAAGACTTTTCGTGATTAATAACAGATGTAGATTACAAGAGAGAAATCATGTCAGTTCTGTTGATCATAATTTTTGTGATTGCTTTACTTACTCCAATATATCATCAAAATCTAACAGCAAGGCCACTATTTTCAAAGCCTTAACTTTAGGTTTCTTCAGTCAGCAAAACTGACTTAAGCATATTGTTTCCTGCTATTAGATTAATAAATGTTGCAGGTATTTTCAAAGCCAGTTTTTTCAAGGTTGTTAAGGTCAGGGATTTACAAACTAGAACATTCCTAGCACCCACTAGAAGTTCCTTTTCAGATTTTTATCTTTGAAACTAATGATATCTGGTAACTTCCTTTTAGAATTATTTTGTTCCTGTTAGCACATTGCAGATGAGTATAAAAATTCTGATTTTTTTCTTTTAACTTCATTAACATGTGATGAATATCAGAGTCCTCTGAAAATAAGGAACTTTCTGGATGAATGGTGAAAAATCTGGAAATGCATATAATAGAGCTGCAGGTCAAATCTGAAATAATGCAGGGTAGGAATTCCTAAATGTCACTAGTGTATTTTCATTATTTTATTTTTGCAATTTTACTTTTGTGGCATTTGGGGTTTGGCTGATTTGTGCTGTGCTTTGGGAGGTAGTACACGAGCTAGTTCTCAAGCTACTTATGATTATGTACTCCTGCATGAAAATTAGTTCTCTGATATTAAATTCTGTAGGAATTAATGTTGTAGTAGGAAGGTTGGATGCAGACGTTATAAATAGTCACTAGATTCCCCACTGCAGGTACTGTACCTTATTTTTTCCTCCTCCTCTGGAGCACAGATTCTACCTCATTATACCAGCTGCAGTGGGGCTACATTTTCTATGGACAATAAGCTTGCTTCTGGCAGAAGAATAACACCCATAGCCCTTTGGCTTTGAGGCTGCTCTGACCCTCTCTCCTGCCACAGTACTAACAGCGTTTTGACTCTCAGTGCAGCACCAGAGCTTTTCTGTGAAGCCAGAAGCTGCATGGTTGTGGTAAGCAAACTGCGTGATGCCAGCACTGTGGCAGGAGGGACAGGACTAGCACAGAAGAAAAACCTTCATGATTTGTCCTGCAAATCTTTGTTTGGCATTATATATTCAGCATCCAAATGCCTAGTGAATGACAGGTCACATTCATTAATTTAGGCTTCACTTCAACTAGCTGATTAAACACATAAAACAGATGAATATTGCCCTTGATTTCAATTAGATCATTCAATACAAACCTAGACAAATGCCATTCTTTGCTGAACTAGGGCCATTACTGTTTCATAGTAAAATCTAAGCCTTCATCTGAAGGGACTAAAAAGGGTAGATAAATATGTCTGCTAAAGCTTACACGAAAAGACCCACTCAAATTCAGGATTCATCTCTTATGTTTGTTCTCTGTAGGCTGCAAACACAACCTAAGCTGCTAAAATGAAAAATAAATACAGCATTTGTAATAGTAAGATACTGAACTGACTTCTGGTTCATTGTTATTCTTCCCCTGGGAATAGAGGCCAAATCACACTGGCGAAAATGATTAATCAAGTGGTCATTCTGGATGTATCACTGGCCTGTGAATGATCCATTGAATGTGTTTGCTTTGGCATTTGCCAAACATTCCCAACTGTGGATCACTGACAGCAGCCAAACACAGTGGGATTCTACACATTCTGCTCTTTTGAAATGAAGTGACAAATTTCATCCTGACCACTCAAGGGCCGCTGATTTCTAAGAAGGAATTGACTTCAGTGAGTTTATCTTGGATTCAAATGTCTACTTAAAAATGGAGTGTCTAAATTTCGTTCATTTGTACGGTTGCCATGAGAACAGATTAATGAGTTCGTTTGGAGTGCACGCTATACTGCTGAGCACCATATAAATTCTTGTAGATAATTTTTTTAAAAAAGTAATTGTCATCATTGTCTTCACATTTGCTCAGAAAGCTCCTAAAAGCCCTCTCTGACCCTTTCACATTCAGTCATTTGTCTTGCAAAATCATCTGCTTACTGCATGTTTGTGTAGTGCCATAAGAGATTGTGACGAAGTGAAGGCTGAGATTTTAAGTACTCTAATGTACAGATGATGCGTTCTGATTTTCTTTTGGAACTGAAACTAAAATTATATGGGGGAGACTGGAATGAAAAATGGTTATAAAGAAGGTGCAGTGAAGCATAGGAAAAGATTGTTTTAAGGTTATAAGAAAAAGAATGATATATGAAAAACAGTCCACTTTTTGGACAGGAATGAGCATAGCAGGGGTGGACGTGGAAAAAAAGAAAAAAAAACAACACAGAGTTCAGCTCATGATGAAAAACCATGTTAAAAGGAGAAGGTAAAAATGTTACTTGTGCAGGTAAAACCTACACAAACAGCAGCCTGGAAGTTGGACATACTGTCTAACAAATGAAAACAAAATGGAAATTATTTTTAAAGTTATTGAATCTGCATTACTGAAGACTAAAATCTTTTTAAATTGGTATGTCTCCTTTCTGTGGGGTGAGGGACTACATAATAAGGGCCATTTCTCACAAAGAACAGTGAATTCTTGAATACAGCTGGGGAACAGAAGAGTACATTTACAAGAATTAAATCCATTTTTCAGAGCTCTTTGCAACAGCAAACTAAATCCATGAATAGAAAAGTGCAATAATAATGATAATGTCAATGTCAAAAATATAAATAATACCTAAAACGATGGAGAGAAGAAAGTGATTCAGATACTAAGTGGAATTAACACTGCTTTGAAATGCCACTGAAGCTTCTAGACCACTTAGTTAGGAAAAAATAAAAGAGCTTATTTTCCAGAAGTTGCTGGCTGTGTTGCTAGCTGTATAAAATCCCCACAGATATCAGCATGATTCCTGGCTAAATCTGAGGAGTTTTACTTGGAAGCGTAGGTTGGAAAAATGAAGAAATGTGATGTGGAAAGTGGAGTAATTAAATGTTTATGGGGTATCCCATGCCAGAAGCCTAGCAGTGATGATATATATTTGATGAACAAAATAGTTATCTTCAACATATATATAATCCAAAAGACAAATTATTCTTAAGCAAATGTATTTTTGAGCCTCTGAATCAAATATTGGGAATTTTTGTGATTGGTGGGTCTGTTTTCTTTTGTTTATTTGTTTTACCTTATAGCAAAGGAAGCAAGGAGTATGTATCTCATCTGTGACCCTGACCTTAATATAGTGAATGAAATACAGTCTTGTGCAAGCTGTTAATAAATTTTAGGAAGCTTATTAATTCATTGAAAACAGTTCTTTACTAAATAGAAGGCAAAAATATGATGGTTTAAAATATCACCTAAAAAATGAATATCTTGTATCTTTTTGGGTCCTCTTGTCCTTTTTTTATTTTTGTAGATGGATATAACATTGGCTTGCTTTCAATCAGCAGAAATCTCCACAGACTCCAACAACCTTTTGTAAAATATGGATAGAGGTGCAGGTAAAACATCATCAGATTCTTTAAGTGCTCTGGGGTGAATCCCAACAGGCCCGATGGATTTATGAACATTGAGCCAATATAACTGTTCCCTTACAATTCTGGTGACCACAGATGGAAAGTCACTGCTTTCCAACTTTGATGACTGGGCAGTCCAAGTTCTGTCAGCACTAATAGATAATGGGACAAAAAAAAAAAAAGGCATTGAATGCCTTTGCCTCTTCCTCCATGATTGTTAGATGACCATTTACTTGAAATATCAGTATAATTTTGTTTTCCTTTTAAATCCTCTTACCACTGAAGAAGGCTTTTTAGTTGACACTGTCCAGTGTCAACTCAATCTTAATATCCAACCTAAACGACCTTTGTAGAAATTTCTTTGGAAAGGACAAGGTGATAATCTTTTCTTTTTTAAAGCCAATACCAGAAATATAGAGAGAATTCTGACTTTCCCTGTTTCATTCTTTGCTACAACTTGAGAAAACTAATTTGTCACATTTTTCCCATGCTGATTTTTTTTTTCCCCTCCTCTTAAGTCAGTTCTCACAGCTTCTTTGTAATCATATCCATGATAGCTTTTCCCTAAGGAATGATGGCAGCTTCTTTCTGGTGAATGTTAACTAGTGCAATTATATTCTCAAATACCATCAATGCCTACTTAATTCACTAATTTGTCAATAATTGTAAAGGATAAGTGAAAAGAAAAATATTTGCCCTCATGGATTATTTAGAATATAAGCTGCTAGTATCAAAGGCTATCTGAGTGTATTTGAGTAGTGCTTGGCACAATAGAGCTGTGCTGCTCATGACATGCTATACATATACTAATACTATGAACTTTTCATTTCAGAAACCTGATACATTTCTGAGTGCACAAGATATTACCAGTGATAATCTTCAAGACTTAGCTTTTGGAAATTGCAGTCTGGTGCACAAAAACAGCCTGAAATAATGAAATCTTTTCACAACCAGAAAATAAACTTGTGTTGTAAAAGAAAATTATAATAGTTTTTTTGGTCAAACTATTTCTTCTAGATTTTTTTATAGAGACATTCAGTGCGGTTATGTTTCAAGGCTGAAATGCGCTGTTTTCAGTGATTGCTTCTGGAACAATGTGGTCTTCATTTTTCCAAGTTCACTGCAATGTTGAGCTATATAACACATGAAAACACTGACAGTAGTTATAAAGGGTTAGAGTTACAAGAAGTATGACAATTTATGACAACGTTAACAAGCTAATTAAAGATGGAATGATACAATGATCCAGTCAAAATCATAATTAAGAGTGAGCCAATGAATCAATATGGGAAATTATCAAATCATCAAATTAATATATCAAGTAATTAAATGAAACTATAAGAATGAAAGAAGAAACATTTATTTCTGGTAGTCACGTAGGGCAAATTGGAGAAGGCAGTTTTTAGTCTACTATCTACTGGTTTTTTAGGCAGTACAGAGCACTGACATAGTTTCTGAAGTCTTTTTCATAAAGATTATGTAGCTTGGTTTGACTTTGAAAGGAAGGATAAAAGTCATTTGGTAATTCCCCTTAGCATTGCTCTTGTATCCTGTAAGAATGTCCAATACAATGCTCCCTGTAATTTTTTATTATTTTTTAATTTTTTTGTAATCTAGGTGAAGAAGTCACAAAAGATCAGAAATAAATGAGTCTAGTATTCATATGTTGGAAGATTTTTGTGGCAAAATCTACCATTACTAAAATTTGAAATACAATTAAGACAGTCCTATGCCAAAAAAAATAAATTACAAAATTCAAAAGAGATGGGAACCTTAATTTACATGGAACAAAGCAGCACATGAATTATCTAGAAAAAGTAGTATATTTATGGAGCAACAGAACATATAATTTTAGGAAAAACAAGCAAAAAATATTAAAGCCTTTACATCTTTGTACAGATGTATTTATACATACATCTCTGTTGTCCATGCTAATCTAAGAAAAAAAAATCAAGTTTTCTTTCTGCACTGCTTGAACTTTTATCTTGCCACTTTCACTTCTGAATTCCCTATTGGTTGGGACCCTGTTTAATTGATCTAAATATCTACCTTATTTTTTCACAACAAGCAATCTGTTGGGCTTTAAATAATAGTGCAAATTTTTGTCAATAGTAATTTTGTAACTTGAAATCCCATTATATTACTAACTGATATTCTACTAGGTTTGGAAAAACAAGCCCAGAGCAGTGTTTGAGCTGTAGCTGACACAGTAGAGACGGGACACCACAGTTAGCAGAAATGAACTATTATGAACTATTGAACTATACTAGAAAGATACTATTAATGAACTATATGAACTATTTATGAAAAGAGAGACACAGTAAATAGATGTGCCAAAATACATTCTATTCTTTGCACTTACTTCAATATTCATTGTTTCTTGTTGTATTTTGGATGTATATCAAATATTTCATTTTTAAATTAGTAATTAAATTATTCAAGTTTGTCTTGCCCTGTAGTATTTCAGAGAATCATAGAATATCCCAGGTTGGAAGGGACCCACAAGGGTTATCAAAACCAGCTCCTGGCTCTACACTCAGAAATAAAACCCTTTGTCTAAGAATGTTGTCCAAATGTTTCCCAAACTCCAAAAAAGTTGATGTGATGACATTGTCCTGGAGAACCTGTTTCAGAACGTGACCACCCTCTAGTGAAGAAACTTTTCCTAACATACACCTGACACTCCCCTGACTCAGCTCCATGCCAGCTCCGTCTTTTTCAGGCTGAAGAATTCCAATCTCTTCTGTCCTTCATGAGAAAATTTTCCCATAGTTTCAAGTATCTGTATTCAGCATCCAAAAAATGAGAGTTTTGAGGTTGAGCTTTAGTTTAGCTGATTTTCTTTACTATTGGAAAATGCTTCCTTGTTAGTGGATTAAGCTAAATTAAGTTTATAAAATTGACAGTACATACACTAATTGTAGCAACTATATAGGTAAGATTCAAGTCAGGAACTAGACTGAGAGTTGGAGTAAGAGATTAAAAACTGTGTCTCATTTAAATAGGGATAGCCTAACATTCTTGTTTAAGTGCCATGAATTTGGCCACATAAGAATATGCCTTTGTCTGTAGCTGAGTACTATTAGAGACACTGTGACAAACAGTTGCTGGCATATTTTACTTTTTTTTCCCCCATCTTTCTTCTTCGGTTCAAAAGCATATTGCAGGTTTGATTCAAGACCTCAGTAGAATAGGCTGGAAAGTGTTCGCATGAAGAGATCTATGATATATAAGTGAGTATGTGTGTGTGAGTGTCTGTGTGTGTGTATTAATATATAAATACATGTGTATATACACATATTTGTATGTATACATAATACATATATTAATATTTTCATATATGTATTATTCTGTTAATAGAGTAACAGTTTGGATAAAGATAATCTGGTTCTAGGGTAGAATGGTGATGTAAAGATCTGATGAAAAAATATTATTTACCTTTTCTTTAGTACTTATTTGCTGGATGAAATCAAGAATGGGAAAGATTAGCATAGCTCTGAAGTAAATGTAGTACACTACCAAAAAAAGCTCTTTTAAAATAAGTAGAAAAACAAAGGTAAAAACAAAAAAGTTAGCACTACTCTAAATCTTAATTTTCAATCCACAGTCTGGATTGAGAAAGATTTCAACATAAATGAAGTGGGAAAAATTAGATTTGTTTGATTACATCTGGATACAAATTGGATTTAAATTAGATTTGGGCTGAAAAGCACAGCTTGCACAGGTAACTGATGTATTTGCAGTTTTCAAATTCACATTTTTTAACAGCTGAGGTAGTGAATTAGTGAAGTACTTAATTATATGCCAAATTACATCGGTTTTATCTTTACTTTGCTAAAGGAGTTAAACTCAAACTGTTCTATCATATTCGTTCAACTAAAGTGAAGAACTATTGTAGAGTTTTTCTTTCTTGTAAGAAAAATATGCATTTAAATTACCTGGAAATATTGCAGGGTAATTAATTAAATGTGACTGGAATATTTATGGATTTCTCATCATTATAGCAGCAGAATTTCTCTGTGAAAGAGAACAAGTGATGGAAATATATATACTATCTAACTCTAGTGATAGTATGTTATTGTGGAGTTTCACTCTTCCAACAAATGCAACTGTATTTTACATTTAAAAAATCATAGAATGGCCTGGGTTGGAAGAGACCCCCAAGACCATTTAGTTCTAACCCCCCTGCTGTAAACAGGGACATCTCCCATGAGACCAGAGTCCTCAAATCCCCATCCAGCCTGGCCTTGAATGCCCCCAGGAAGAAGGCATCCTCAACCTCTCTGGGCATCCTGTTCTAGTGTCTCACCACCCTCATTCTAAAGAATTTCTTCCTACTATCTAGTCTAAATCTACCCTCTTCCAGTTCATAACCATTTTCCCTTGTTCTGTTGCTACAGGTCCTTACAAAAAGCCTCTCCCCAGCTTTTCTGTAGGCCCCCTTCAGGCACTGAAACACTGCTATAAAATCCCCTCAGAGTCTCCTCCATGCTGAAGACTCCCAGCTCTCTGAGCCTGTCCTCCAGCCCTTTGACCCTCTTCATTGCCATCCTCTAAACTTGCTCCACCAGCTTCATGTACTAGTGTTGGGGGCCCCAAAACTGGACACAATACTTTGGGTGGGGTCTCATGAGAGCAGAGGGACAGAATCATCACCCTCGACCTGCTGGTCACACTTCTTTTGATGCATCTTTGGATACAGTAGGCCTTTTGGGCTGAAAGCACATATTGCTGCCTAATGTTGAATTTTTCATCAACTGACACTCCTAAATCATTCTCCTCAAGGTTGCTCTCAAGCCATTGTCTTCCCAACATGTATTTATACTTGGAATATATTTAAAAATATTTATTTGAAATATTGTGCTTGGAAAATATTTAGGAATATTTACTGTTTTCTTCATTAATGAACAATACATTGTTTTTATACTTTTTAAAAAAATGAACTTAAAAATTTCCAGAACTTCAGATGACTTGAGGAAAAGCTGATAGAAATATAATAGGCAATAAATGGATACTGTGATAGATCTGTGATTAAGTGTTGTATTATGGCATATATTTTCACATACTGATGTACTCTGTACTGAATGATCATTTCAGTTCTTTGGCTTTTGTAAAATTTACATCTTAATCTGAGCTTCATTAGTGTTAAATATAGGTTTGGACACTCTAGAAAATTTTTTCTACACTTCCTAAACAGATTAAATGGCAAATATATTTAAAAGTGTATAGAATAAGTGATTCACAAGTAGCTGCTCACCACACTCTAAACAACACCCAGATAATGCCCTGAGCAACAGAAGGGAGTGAGATGCTCTCTCACTCCCTTCAGAACTCCTTCTGCTTGGTGCCATGTGGTATGGAATATCCCTTCTGACAGTTTAAGTCAGCTGTCCTACTTCTGTTCTCTCCCAGCTCCTTGGACCCTTTGCTGCAAATGGACTTGGCTCTGTACAACACTGCCTAGCAGCAAATATAAACACCAATGTGTTATCAATGTTGTTTTTCCCCTTGAACCAAAAAACAAAGCATCGTGCCAGACACTCTGAAGAAAACAATTCCATCCCAGCTGAAACTAAGATGAAAACTTTTAATTTAACTTTGTGTTATCAAATACAGCTACATTTTACTCTGTAAGTACATATTATTTCCTCTTATTATTTCCTCCCTATTGCCTGCAGTTAATGACATATTCATTCAATACAAGAATTTGCATGATGGATTTATGAAATGTCAACTTTCCTTTCCAACTTTCCCTCACAACATTGACTACAGGAGTAATGTACGTTATTTAGGAGAAATACATCAGTCATGGAAATGGGCTAACTGGAAGTCCTGGTCAATACCTTACAGCTTATTAAACAGAAGAAAAGGCAAGTTTGCTTAGGTTTACTATGATAGATCATGAAAATGGAAAATAATAATGTAGGCCTGTACTCTTATGCTGCCAATATTAATATGTAAAAATATCAATCATTAATCCATCAAAGAATGCTGAGTTTCTGAGTCTCAATTATTATTGAAGTTCTGTTTGAGGAATAGGGAATATAATGAAATAGGCTTAGTGACTGGGTTTAATAGAGCTTTTTCAGCTGAGAACATCTTACGATTCGTAGCTAATGAACTCCTGGTCATTAAACAGAGGCATCATAAATCACTAGGGCAAACCACAAAACCAAAATTATTTGTTTTAGATTCTTGATCCAAATCCACCAAAATCATCCTTTAGTTCTCTTTAACTAAAATGGGTTTGAATTATTCCTACTGTTTTCAGGGTAATAGTTTACATGGAGAAGCAGCAGCAAAAGTTTGAAATTAATGATCTGAAACAGATAATTTACAGCAGGAATAAAGCTTCTATGATGTTAATAACAAGGCAGATTGCTCTGCTGAACGAGCCTATATTATTAAAGCTGGTCCATCTGTTCCATTACTCACATCTTTCATAATTCTCTTTGTGTGTGTGAGAGAGAGAGTGTGTACATAGCTTGTGAGTTTTTATGTAATTNTTCTTCCACCTTAATTCCAACCTGGATCTGAGGAACCTGGCTAAACATTCTGGACAGGATTCAATTGAAACCATGAAGATTAATTTATTTGACAGCCTGTGGTAAATACAGCAAAATATATTTAAAAAAAAAAAAAAGTATTTGCCTTTGCTTTCATACCCTTTCAGTGT
>VXAB01006468.1:145365-170362 GCA_013399175.1 Odontophorus gujanensis
CCTGTGGTAAAAACAGCAAAATATATTTAAAAAAAAAAAAAAAAAGTATTTGCACTTGCTTTCATAGCACTTCAGTGTGATCTTTGAGGTTAGTTAGTAAAGCTCTTTATTAAACTTCTATTGGCAGTAGCTTTGCATTTGCAGATTTGATTAGAGCAGGTTTTTTATTGCTGTTGCTGTTTTTTGAATCAGAAAAATAAAAAGCCAGAGTTGTCCTCTTTCTCACAAAACACTATGGAAGGAAAGTGCAATGTATTTCTTAGACTGCAACAATGTAGCATTAAAATGACAAGCAATGTCTTTAAGGTGTCTTCAAGGTTGAAAGCATATTAGAGTAATAGCCATTAGCCTGCCTCTCTGTGCCTTTACAGGAATTCTGCAATACAGTATTATATTTGATTACTCAACTAAAAACAGTCATCCATTAACCTCCAGAGACACAGCCCCCCCTCAGTATGCCTGAGGCCATGCCACTTAGCGTGTCCCCATTATTTTAAAAGTTGCAGAAGGAACACTAGGAAATACAGAAACATCCTAAGGTCACTCTTTGTAATTTCAATAAAAATTATGGGAAAAAAAATGTATCTCCTTTGCAGTCAGCAGCAGAGTGACATGAAGTAGGAATCTGGCAAATGTATTCAAGGGCATTCATGGGTTAAGCATCAATAATAACAGAAGCAGGGCTATAAGAAAACAGATAACATCATGTATTTCCACTTCTCTGTAAATACGAAGGGATTTCACTTCTCCCCTTAAAGTTCCAGATGTGTAAATGATTCTGAAATCATTAATGGATACTGCTAGTCCTTCTAATCAATATTTTCATTGTATTTCAACTCAGAGCTTCTAATAAGGGTCACGTGTTGTTCTCATGGTTAAGGATATATTTAAACTTTTCCATTGTTTTAAGGAATTTATTGAAAAGAAACAAACAGTGACCTAACACATGTAACACACAGAGAAATCAGAGAGACTCAGATACAGATGTAAAAGTTATTTTAAAATATTTAAAAAATTCAGTATAATCATCTTTCTAGTATGGGTTGCTTGTTTTGTTGTTGTTGTTTTTCTGTTTGATTTTCTGTTCTTTTCCTATATTTCTTTCTTCCTTGTGTCAGAAAGCAGTTTTAAAGAAAGGATGTCCAGGTTGTTTGTGATGTAGTCAATCACAATCACTACTACCAGCATCATCATGCTAGCTATGGATGTCAGGGTACTGTAAGGAGCAAGTCCTGCTGTAAAAGCTTTCTTGGCATCACAAAGGGGGAGACAACATAGGCTACAAAATTCTTTCAGCATAAGACTCAGTACTGACATTATTTTAAAATGCCCAGTTAACATCTATGCAAATACATATGTATAATAAAAAATACTACCCAAGAATCTTTCCTTGTTTTCAACATAGTTCTATAGTTTTTGTTGGTTTGTTTGTTTGTTTTCACTTTATTTGTTATTGTTTCATTTTCCTGTCCTCTTTACTTTCATTGAACCAGGTACTTTTGTGGGCAGAAATCATAATAAGATCAAGGATCTCCATCCATTTACATGAACTGTAGTTTTGGTTTCATATTGTTGCAACAGTGATGCTGTTCGAAAACATAGATAATAGTTCTTCAGAAATGATAGAAGCTTTCATAAGAAGTATGTTCTGTTAGTTCTAGTCAATAAAAATTTTTGAATAAAATCACGAGTATTTTCAGTATTTTCACATAAGATAAATGTTTCATCAACTCTTCCCAATGAAGAAATATAACTTCTTGTAATATGCATTGTATATTTTAAATTCAGTTTGCAGTTGACTATCACTATGATTCATAGTGATAAATTACCAGTTTTCCCAATGATCTTTTTTTTTTTTTTTCCTTTCTGCCATTATTTTAACAAAATAAAGAAGAAATTGCAGCAAAGTGTATCTCTAAGGGCATATTCAAACTGAAACAGATACTGCAGTGACTTTAAAATAGTTGTTAAAACCTATGGGTATAATTTTAATCATGGTTCCACCACTTTGTCTATATTACAGAGATACTACTAAAATGTTTAATTAATCCTTGATTGTGAAACACTTAGGGATCCTTTGAAAAAAATTGCCATGCAAATCCAAAGCATTATTGTTTACTGCATTACTGATACCCTAAAATTTTACTTGGTAAAAGCGTTAAACATTTACCTTTTTCCTTCATGAATTTTAGTGGATATTTTATTTTATTTTATTCATTTTAATATTGGGTTCAAATTCAAATGAAATGAGCTCTTTTGGGCAAATCAGGGCAGCTGGACATAAAAATCTGTATGCATGCTGTCTTTCCACTCAACCATACAATGCAAAGCTTTGCTATCTTCGTTAAAAGACTTGCTTTGTACCATATCATGCATTTCATAATATTTCCATCTAAATGCAGATTTTTCTGTTCCATGTGTAGCAACTAGTCAAGTTTTCCATAAAAATGCCAGCAGGAGAGAACATTGAAATTCATTTTGCGTATTAAAGAAATCTCTCTGAGATTCCTTTTATTTGTTTTATCAACTCGAGCAATAAGCAAGAAAATTGGAGTCTCAGCAATGATGGAGAAGCATTTATGATTTTATCAGACTTGCCTTTTTTTCCCCTGCTTAGACAATTTCTAGAACCTTATAAGCACATAATTTTACAGTGTTCCACTGATAAATGAAGTAAGTCTGTTGTATCATTTAAAATAAGTACAGTAGTAATATACATTGCCCAATCAGAACTTCACTTTGTGTCACACACATGTGGAATGCTTTTCTTCCCAATATTCATGACACACTTAATATCTGTCCCATAGGAATTTGTTTCTCTTGGAAGCATTATTGCAAATGTGATAATATTTTCTGGTAAAGCTCTCTGGTGTGGATAGGTTAAAAAAAGAAAAAAGAAAAAAATAAAAGAAACTAAAATAGAAGATATCAGTTCAAACACTCTGCTCCAATTCTAAAAGAAGACAACCAAAACTCTCTTTGCTGAGCTGTATAAATACTGCTGGTGTATATATATAATGCAATTAGATGTTTACTGGAGATTTTCATATTACACATTAATCAAAAAAGGTGAGAAAATGCAGTTCAACTTAAAATTTAAAAACAAAACATACAAACAAACAAACAAAAAAAAGCAAAGAATACTTATTAGTTCCTACTATATGTGTGTTTACATATAGTTTTTACAACACTAATAGTGTAATTCCAAAAATATGGAAGTTGAGTTTTCCATATTGATTTTCTCCATCATCTGGTAACTTCTATTAAAATAAATAAATAAATAAATAAGGAGTTTAGTAAAAGAATTTCTTTTAGGGCTTGTATAGAAAATACAGATTGAAAATGAAGAAATATCCTACTCTTATGTCCATGTCTGAATTTAAGTTACTCAAACTTTTACCAAAGTAGGCAATGCATCTTATTACAACTGTAGCTCAACCACTCACAAATAAATATGATGGCTCCTGCCTAATATTTGCAAAAAGCCTGCAGATCTCTCCTTCATTATTTCAGTTCAGCAAACACAGCAACAGAATCACTGCAGAGCCTTGATCCTGCAAGATCTACAGCCTGATTTTAACTCAGAATGGACCAAAATGTGAAGTGCTTTTCTATCCTGAACAAGCAAAGCTGAGAACTTGCACACAGGGAACCTAGGTCTTGGTCAAGCAGGGTTTCCTTCAGCTTGAAATTCAAAAATGAAATCCCCAGCCATGAAAGGTGTAGAGAAGTATTCTTGTATTCTTAGGGTATTTGTCATCACATCAAATACTGGCAGTTATCAATAAAATCACATAAATAAAACTAAACAGAAATAACTTTACATTTTTCCAATATTTTGCAGACTTTTCCTAACCTAAATGAATTTGAAGTTCACTAGATGGATACTATTTTTCTCAGTGTAACTATAGTTGTTTGTGTGGTGTTCTGTCTTTGGGAGAATATTATTTACATGCCTTAGTCTCCATATTAGTTTGCTAAAAAGAATACCTTATTTAAATCTACCATGAAATTAAAGTTATATGCAATCATGTGTAATAGAAGAAAATAAGTCTTGGGATCAAAGCACATTTGGGTTCCAAAGCTATCATTTTAAATATCAAAATAAATTTTACATTCCTTAGAATTTGCAAATACTGTAAGATTTCTTTAAAATTCATCAAAATAATGAATATACTTAAGTTTAAAATGATTTTGCTATTATTAATAAAATCATTGAATGGCCTGGGTTGAAAAGATTTAGTTTCAACCCCTCTGCTGTACACAGAATCACCAACCACTAGACCAGACTGGCCAGACCTACATCCAGCCTTCCATTATTCAAGCACAGAAGAGAAGGAACAAGATTCTGTCTTCATTTCACAGGAGAGCTGTTGAAATGTTGTTGAAATGTTCATGTGGCACAACAATTGTTTGAGATTTAGATGGATAATCAGAATAGCAAGTAATTCCAGAGATGTGAGCAAATAGGCACATCTTCACTGAGGCTCTGAGTTAGCTGGGGCTGGAGCAATGGGCTTGCAAGGAGAGACTGAGGACTTAGGGAGGTGATCACGGAGAGGGAGCCAGGTTTCTCACAGCACTGAAACTGAGAGTTTTGTACCAGACACGTGGAGGAGACCTTTCCTTGTGTGGATGACAGCTCTGTTTTTGGAGTGGGGGGTTCAGCTCCATATGGGGCAGCCCTGAGCAGCCCTGCCTGGCCTCAGCATGGAGCCTGATGCAGCAGGGCTGTGCCAGGGACCCCCTAAGTACCTGACTGATAGTATGAAATGTTCTGGCTGAAACAGGTCAGAGCCATTGTCAGTTTATGAATGAAAAGCTTCCAAGGAGTTCATACTGTCACGTCATTTCCCTAATTTATCTCTGAAAATAATATAGGAATTTTCAGCTGGAACAGAAAATATTATAAAGGGAAACTTTAAGTGAAGGAAAGTGAAGGAGTACATTGATCACTTGAATTTTAAGGATTGTTGTTTACATTTGACTCCATTGGCACTGTCAGCATTTTCGCGGAACAGCCATCTGGCTGCATGTTAGTAAGAGGTATCAAGTAACAGCAGGGCTCAGTGACTGTATGAAAAACTAAAGCTAATATGTCTTCTGCCTTCATTTCTGCAGAGAGAGAGAGTTCCACTTCTTGCTGACAACACATTAAGGGCAAATCAGATCTGTTGATCTGACAGGAAGAACAGCTCACATTCAACACACACTGCAGCTGTAACGTTTTCCTGATACCAGGACTTCTTCCTGTATAGCCATTTGGGTGGGATCTGCATTGATTATCTGAGTATTTGGAATTAGGGAGGGAGAGAGCTTAAGATGGTACAATATATCCTGGGAAGGAATAGCTCCACTTAATTTCTTCCGATTTATTTAGTTTTCATAGCCCAATATAGGCTAAATAAATAAATAAATGAATAAATACCTTCTATTAATTTTTACTTTCTAAATGGTCATAATCAAAATGCATTATTTACTTCACACCACCATTTATGTGTGTGATATTATTGTTTTGTATTTGGAAAGAAGAGAAAGATAATACATGATTGTTATTACATATTTATTAATATACTATAGTCTATTATGCTCTGTCATTACAACCAATGATTGGTTTTCTTCTTTTGACTTGCATTTTTTGCACATTTCCACGTCAGTAAAAGACTATTTTTGTTATACATAGAGTACTACAAAACATTGTTCTTCCCCTTATACAAGTTTGGCTTTAAAAGAGCTATTTTAAATAAAAGGAATTTATAAAAATAAAATTTTATACAATTAATAAAATTTACAATTAAATGCATTGTAATACATTGTCTTCAGTTGTCATATCAATACACATTCTACTTTTTTTCTTTAAATTAACCTTTAGTCTGCTCTTTAAACTGACAGCTACTAAAACATTTATTAAGCTTCACTTCCCCACAGGTCTTTGCTTAAATAGTTTTGCATGTGAGCCTTATGTAATACTGTCACATGCATGAGCATACATTCCATACTATTTTTCTGGTGCTATCACTTCTTTGCCTACTATTTACCTGCTATCATGTAACATTTTTTAATAAATATGTATTGTTACATCTGTTATTCTTTCCTATTTCATTTGAGGCATTTCATTTTGATAATTATAATAGTGATTTGGAATTAAAGATAAGTGTTTCTTTTTAATATTTTCAGTGAAGACTGTGTCTTGTACTTCCTTAATCCCTGTGCAGCCATTTTATTAACATTTTAATAGCACCACTTATGCACGAGTTGTCAAACAGAGAATTATTTTTAATTAGCAACCATTTTTATGTACATCTCCCAGGCAATCTCAGGCTGATATTTTGGTTTTCACAGAGATATACAAAATCACTCAATCATTTTCAGTGTTGAATTTTGAAAAAAATACTAAATAATAAAAATAGAGAAAAAAATAGGAAATAGAATCTTAATTATTATGATTTTATTTTTTTTTTTTACTTTGCTTAAAGCAATTCTTATAACAATTTCATGACCAGGGTTCATGTGTATTTTCATTCATGTGTTGTTTTCAAAGAATTCAGATTCATCTGTATGTTGATTCCGACAAGCAAACTGTGAATGAAGAGAATAGAAAGTGTCAATTCATGATAATTCAAACTATTATTTTAATGGCCTTTGAACAGAATCTCTGACTTTGAAAGTTTCTTCTCTGATTTTGTCTTGTTCTAAAAGCAAAGTGCTCACTATGTCCAGTCTCAGCTAGAAATCACTTTAAGGTTCGAATTCTGAACTACTTGTTCCTATACCATGGATTATATACAGAATTACTGAGCAGAAGTCCTGATCCACCTTTTCACATAGTTCTCTGGTAACAGCTTGGAAAATTAACTAACATTCAGATCATTTTGTTCCCTTATATGCGTTTCGATAGTCTAAAATGTACCCCCCCCCACACACACACACACACTTACCCCACCTTATCCCACCCCCATTATTTCATCGGCTTTTTTCCAAAAAGGAAGAAAACCTTTGAAACCCCTACCCAAACTGATACAAGATGTGTATCAAGTCATATCCCATCCAAAAGCAAGTTGAATTCTTTGTCAAGAAATGGAAATGACAAGACGAATGGAAAGGTTCAACTAAATCAAATACATTTGGAACTATTAAATGACAGAGGAAAGACTGACTCTGGATTAAGGGGGTTAAGGTCCCTGTTCAGCAGTTTAACCTCACAAAGTAATGACAACTACTGAAATTATTGCTGGACTTTTTAAGTACTGTGTGTTGCATGTGGTCTTACACCACTCAGCTAAAAGTCTGTTATCAGAAATTTAGGCATAAGATTTACTTAGTGATGAAACCTTAATTCTGTCAGGGTTTACTAAGTAGATGACATAACTGGATGACATAACACACAGATGCTCATTAAAGTCCAGTTGATAATCAAGGATGTATGATGTAGTCACGTTAAATACCATAGTCAAAACTTAATCTGAAAACTTAAAAGAAATACGTACACAACTGTATTTTACTTCAAGCCACATGTATTCACTGTTGAACTACAATACAAATGGTAGAATACTACCATACTATTTCAAAAGATCTTTTCAACTGATGATTTTTTCCAATACTCACTGTTTAACTAACCAAGGTTCTCAGGTTTCTGTTGTATTTTTTAATGTACTGTGCAGGCTAAAAATATATGAATTTCAAAATAAGCACACAGATTTTAAAGTTAAAGCTTTAAGAATCCATCTGAATGTTCTTCTTACCTTTTTTCTTTTCATCTGGAAATCTTATAAAAATGCCTAATTTCCATCACAAAAGTATAGATCAAAGATATTTAAATAACAATACTACCATTTAGACATTGACTGAGTGAAAAGAATTTTCAAGCTTTTGAGGTTTATCTTTCACTAGATAAAATGTAGCTTCTGGCATATTTTATGCTACATTGCCAGATTAAATGATAATGTTCTTTCATATAAGTGTGATTCAGGTGAGAACAATTAAAGTTTTAGAATTTGATGCTTACTCCTCCCAGTGTCCTTTTATGATAGGTTAGTGGCCAGTAGAATGGGCTAAAACAGAAATCACCTGATCTTGGAGATGAAGAAATTTAATCTTTACAAACTCTTGTTCATCAGTCATGGAGAATTTGCCTGAAGGTCTGCAGGTTATTTGTTATGCTACTAGAATTATGCTTCATGTGGCTCTGGACACAGAGGACAGAAAATAACAAAGGTATCTGCCGTGAGTAGTTGGAGATGTGATATCTTCTCTGGAATTTTTATGCTTCAGAATCAGATAGGTTTGTTTGCATTGTTTTTGTTGTTGCTTTTTCTACCAAACAGTGGCTTTTGTCTTGTTTGACATTCATTCTGCACCAAGTACTGCAGTCAAGAGCAGCAGACAGAGCTCAGATTTTGATATATAAACTGAACTGAGGTGGCTCATGTCTCTCAGATGAGAAAGAAATGAATATAGCAGGATCTTGTTGGGTCCCAGACTCCTGCAAGCTTAGGTTCAGCTTGGCAAATAAGTTGTCAGATGCCCTAGCCAAGGCACAACTGACTAATCCAGGCACAAAAACCAAGCAGAAACTATAACAAAAAGGCTAAGCTTTACTCTTCCATCATGACATTGACTGTTTTTGTACCTTAACATAAGCACCAAGGATGTGTTCCAGGAGATTAGGAGAGCTCTGGGGAATAGGAGATAGTAGTGATGGAAAAGACAGGGCAACGTAAAACAGTTCCAAAACATACTGGAAGATCTGCGCATTTTGTTCATTGAAAATCTACCAACTGGTTGTTTACTGTATAAAATGGGCTCCAATAGTACTCTAGCTGGTTCTCATTTAATGACTGCATCTATTGGATTGGATAACATTTACTGTGGAGAATCCAGTGAGAAATGTTATGCTTTCCACCCAAGGCTAAATTATCTGTAGTTTAGTCTGTCAGTATAGGGCATTCAAATGACATCTAAATACTGTAGGTTATAGTTTTGCTGCTTATTCATGGGATGTTCAGCAGTCAAGATAAGGAAGTCAAATGACTGCGTTTGACTTGTAGCAATATAATTTTTCTCTCCATAATATTTTGCACTGCATTTAGATCTGAGAACAAAGAATATTCTCAGGAGGGACACTGTTACTCCCATCTTGCTTAGAGGTTCAAGACCCACCTGGACGCTGGCAAACGCAACCTGGTCTAGGGAGCCTGATTTGGCAAGGGGGTTGAACTAAATGATCTCTAGAGGTCCCTTCCAACCCCTACAATTCTGTAATTCTGTGAAAGCAGAAATTTTCTGAAAGCAGGAAGAGGATCAATAAACTCTGAATAATAAAGTTGTAAAGTCTCTGCACTGGATCAATAATTTACCATTTATTTCATTTGCTTAACAAATAATCAGTAGTCTTTTTGACCACTTGAGCCTACTTCAGTTAGTGCAGATGGGGTTTACCTCATAAATTATCTTAATCAATTAATTGTATAAAAACCCAGAGAGTATATAGCAGTGTTAAATCAAGAAAATGAAGACTTGGAACTCCATTATTTTTCATAAATAACTACAACAAAATATTTAGCACCTGATAATATAGAAAATTCAGAGTATATTCAGTGTATATTTTTGTGTTTACATTATAATGTATATGAACTACAGTACACAGGAATCATGCTCAGATAAGTTATATAAAGATAATTATAATTCCATAAATAATTTTCTTACCACAATTTGCCAATTTAATCTGGTTAGAGAATCATAACTTCTGGTGAACTCGTACCATACAGGAAAGAATGTTGCAGTTTTGTATATCAACATGGATCTAGCTAGGGTAATCTTTAAAAGAAAGAAAAACCAATTGCTTTTGTGACAGTGCTAGGATTGGCTTCTTTTCAAAAAACAAATGGTATTTTGCTAATATGAAGCAAAGGGACTGTGTTTTGCAATGCTTAAAATGAAAATGCTTTTTAAACCAAATGAAATTGCCTTCCTAAATAGATTGATGGCAAAGTAGATTTTGTATAGAAACATCCTAGATGGAAAATGCACGAGATTTGAATTTTATCTTTTTAGAAAAACAAATGTTCTCTTCTATTGTATACAAATTTTTAGAGCATAGAATTTGTTCCAAAGGACAGGTGTATAAATGTGGTTGTGGTACTTCTTTCAAATAGCCCAAGTTAGATGTTGTGTCACATATTATTCAGTGACTTAAAATGATGTGATTGTCTTCTATAAGACAATATGTGATGAATTCTAATCAAGGACCTGTCTTTATGCTTGATGCAAACAACAAAATAATTTTGTAACTGTCCAGTTAAACTTCAATGAAGCATGTTTCAAATATAAGTTTGGCAAATGTATGTTTCTGGTTAGTTCTCTCAGATTTAACTGTAGAAAAATCAACTTCTTGACCGTTGGCTTCTCAGACTTATTCTAGGTGTTTCCATGATCAACTTTGGAAACTACACCCTTTTCCCCCAATCAGATTTACAGGTAATTATTTACCAAGAAGATATACTTCTCTTCATTTATTTGAGATTAAAATTGATATTTTGAAACTCTACATCACATCCTGCAATAATCATTTATACCTACAGATAGTATACTCTACCTACTTTTTCAGGTTTACCTGCATCTTGTAAGCTTCTACAGGCAAAAACAATTTTTGTTCATTCATTGTAAGGTCCCACATGACCATAACAGAGTAAATTCACAGTGCAGTTTCCACAGTGGGTCTTATTTATGCTAAATTGCATTTCAAAAGACCTAGTTAATTTTGGAGTCTGAACAACAAAATTAATTAATACATATCTCTACATATCTTGCTGCCTGGAATTCGAAACATGCAAACATTTATAGAGGATAACAGAAATGATGGTTAATTTGTGTCACATATCACAGTGCATGAAATTTTTACATATGGCAGAAATGTGTTATGCTATGCATGTATTTTTTTCTATATAATTATCAATCTACTTTATATATATATTTTTGAAGAATTATTAACAGGTGCTTACTTCATTACAGTAGTTTTCACAACTTAACTAATTTGTTTGGGTTTTTTGTTTGGATAGTTGAATTTTATTTTCTTTTGTCTTGGTTATTAATATTTTTTTTTCCTAGGAAATATATAGGATTACCTAGGAACATTATTTATTGGGATTCTTTTCCTCCTCAATATTTCATTAAATTAAAAAAAAAAAAAGACAAAAATAATAAGCAGAGAAAATAAGTCTTCCAATTTTTCATATTTTTCTTAAATTTAAGAAAAATCATGAAAGGTTCTTTTTCTAAGTAGATTTCATTAGATTGTCTGTTTCCACACCGAACTACATTTAATGGTCTTTTCTAGACCTACAGTGGGCATGTACATTTTTGGAATGTGTCAGAGGTTAATGGGCTGATTGTATTGAGGGACTTCTTGTTTTGTTTTTTTTGTGTGTGTGTTTGCGTGTATGCTTGTAGTTTGGGCTTTGAATTAATGAACACCTGACTTCCTTTCCTGAAAAATAGATGTGGAGCATAATTCACCAATCATCTGTTAAAATAGCAGTATCGTCTGTGTTTTTTTATAAACAAAAAAATTTAAACCGCTGATTAATTGGTATGGGCATGTATTTGACATTTGAATCTGTACACTGACCCTTCATATATAAGCAAAATTGTACAATCTAGATGCATCCATACTGTGCATAGATTTGAAACACATTTACTTTTTCAGATGAGTTGTTGTATCTAGGTTCAAAAAGTATGAAAATATGTTTTCTATATCTACAAGCCTTTATTTACATTTACCAGAAATGAGTTCTTAGCCTTCTATGTATAAATGTATAAGAACTCAACTGAAATGACATACATAAGCAAAGAGTTTAATCTTGGCTATTCCTTTACTAGTATTCTGAAGAACAGTTCGGGTATGATAAAATCTGTGCTCCTAGATCTTTTTATACATGTGAACGACCCCTTTTATTCTTTCTATTCTGACATCTAATGTCAGCTGCTGAAGAAAGAACACTACACAGGTCTTTATTTGATACATCCATTCTTACTTTTTCCTCCGTAGTGCCATGGAAGATACGATTGTAACAGGTTCAGAAGTGCCTACACTATCTTCAAATGACGTACAGAGGATGAAAGCAGCGACGCATTTCCAGGTCAAGGACTGCAAGTGTTATTCGTTTCAGATGTTGTCCTGTATCAAAGGTACTGAGCACAGACTGATGGAAATTGTCTGTATCATGGAGCTGCTATGTCCTATTTCCTAAGTTAATGCATCTGCACTGCCAAAAGTAAGATCACCACAGATCCCTGAGAGACAAGATTTAGAGTTGGTGCTCATGGAGTGAGTGTGGAATAGGTATTACTTCTCAAGATAATATGAGGCAAATAATCTACTCTTGGTTTTCCTTTCTTGAACTTTAAAATGGGCCACAGTTGCCAAATTGATCGAAATCTTTAGTCTCTTATTCCTAGATGACTTGTTACCCTTAAGAATGGATTCAGCTTGAAAAGCAAAAGGAGTTTTAGAATCTTGATGAGAACCAGAAAAAAAAAAAAAAGTCACAAAGAAGCCAGGGGAAGATAATCGATTCTGCAGCAAAATCAGACAAAGTTGTTCCTAGTCTTTAATCTCTGGTTCCATCTTCTTTTTCCTTGTCTTATGCCGCAATATTTCAACTTCTTTGTCATGAAAAGTATTTAGGTCTGTGAACCAAAACATACGTAGGTGAAAACAGGACAAAACATCTCTTAAAGCTATTTCTCAGATGGTTTTCACTTTACCACCATTTACCAGAAAAAGGTGAATAGCCTAATCCAAACAAGCTCTGACTTTCAGTTTTGAAGTGAACACTTTTGTTCGCTCTTTTACTGCAGTACCTCCAAGCAGTACATTAAATAAGTCTCTGGACATTTGTAAAATGATAGTCTATACAGCTACTTTCCATTAGACACAAGCAGCTTTAAATTATCTGATCATATTTGCCTTTTGAAAGCCGAGTCTGAAAAACAGAAGGATTTACAATGCATTCTGTTGTTACTTTTTTGTCCCATCATTAAAAATGAAGTTATAAATCAAGCAGTTCATGGATTTCCCTTTTGACACTTTTATTCTCTGCAAGTATGTTCTGTGTGGGCAGAAAATGTTGCTGCACTTCAAAGCTATTATAACATTCTTACAGTAGAATTGCAATTTAGCTCTGTGCCTGTATTTGATTAAATATTTATTTCATATGGCATTTTTGTTACCATAAGGATGTGTATCAGTCAACAGGAAGACATTTTTTTCATATATATATTTTTTTTAAGTTAAAGATGGCATTTTGGTACAGTGTTTGAAGAAAAAATCACAATATTCTCTGTATCAACATTATACTATTTTTATATAAACTTTGGTTATTTCAGTCCAAATATTTCTCAAAATGAAAAAGACATCACTATCTTAAACCTGCAAACACTCTTTTCAAATTAGGAGACATAAACTTCTGTTCTCTGTATGGAAACAGACTACTGAACTGCACAGCTTCTTCTGAAAAAGTTAAAACAATATGATACATTTCATGAAGTAGGTAATACCATTCATGGAGAAGAACAACGAAGTGGACACATTGCTGTTTTCCTCTGTAATGATTGTCTTACTCTTTGAAGCATAATATTTGATTGCCCTCCTCTTTACATGGATAACTACAAATGTTATTACTGGCTATAAAATTATCCAGCCTTTCTGAAAAAGTCATCGATAGCATCTGCCTTTCCCATTTCCCTCCAGCCATGAAATGTCAGTCTGACGATGTGTAAAGGAAGACACACTTTCTTTTATATGTATTTCCATGTTCATTTTTCTCTGGTGATTCTTTGCTCAATAGAAAAGCGCTTGAAAAAGGGACCGACGAGGTTAGGATTTAATTGCTAACTAGTAGATTACGGAATTAAGGATTTCTTTCTTGCAGAGTGATTGAGTGATATCTACTTGTGTCTAGTACAGATGTTTTGGGTGCTGCAGGGGATCTCAAACTGTGTGTTCAGGTGACTGAATTTCATTTGTTTACCTGAAGACTGTAACATCTGGAAAGTTAAAGAGAGGGAAATATTCTATTTTTGTTTAGCCACTAGATTTCTAATGACAGTAAATATTATATTCTAAAAAAACCATGTTTTTTTTTAATGTAACTATATTCAGAAAGTTTACTGAGGATGGAGTATTTTCACTAAATTATATGTCAGTTATATACTTTATATGTTTTATCATGAACGTACTGCTCTCTTCTCATTCTCCCCTCAAAAAGGTAATAGAGCAGTTATACAGTGTGATAAACTCACTTGCACACAGATTAAGAATCAGCTGTAGAAGTCACTCCATTTTTCATGTTCCTGATTTTGGTGGTGCTTCACAATATGAATAATGATACTATTTCTCGAAGAGAAGAGACATAAGAAAACAGGTTATGGAGTTTGTCTTGGTCATGGTAGCACTGGATGTGTATTCTATGACAACAACAAAAATACATAAAGCAGATGTACATTTATTTGTACTTCAATAGAAAATATGTGCTTATTCTAGTTGCAGTTTTTCTGTATCTTACATGCTTTCTTTGTATGCCAGTGCGTACTTTGTCCCTTTTTATCTGGTAAGGATTCTCCTTTTACCTTTAACTCCAGCCTGACTTAACATGTCTCGAAGTTTGTAACTTCTGTGAAAGATAATTTCCCCACGAATCATCTTTCCTATTTCACACACTTATTTTATACTAAAATAAATACATTTCACTTTTTAAGTTTCAGGAACACAAAGCTAACCTGTGGGCATGTATTTTTTTGATGTCTGGAATAGGATGGGAAATTCATCATTACTGAGCATAGCATTAAACATAGAACCTGAAGCTAAGTATTTGTTTCTCTTCACTGAATCAAACAAAAATTGCCTTCCAACAATTCAGTAAGTCTTCAAATACTACAAAAGCCAATGACTTTTCATTATTTGATTAACTTAGTCAAAGTATTTCTCAAAGGTAAAAAATAAAGAAACTGATATTTTAGTGGAATGTAGCACATAGGTTTATGTGCAGTGAAAAACAAATTCTATCACTATACTCGCTAATGCATCTTTGTTGCAGAATGCAATGCAGTATAGCTATATTCTAGCAAAAAATATATATATATAGCATTCAAGTCTACTAAATTAGCTTTTGCACATACACATGGCCCACTGACTAGATTACAAGTTTGGTAGTTTGAAATGGCACTAGCACAAGCAGTGAAGAGTAGCTTTAAAAGGTATTGCTCAGCAAGTGGTCCTTTAGTCTCTCTGTGATTTTCTAGAGCAAAATTCCATCCTCTTTATATAAACTCGTAGATGCTATTTGTGAATAGTTCATTAAATGAATAAAAGCATTAAACTGCTTTAGCTGTACGTACTCAGATATCTTAAGTCACTCTAAGGATCCAAAGGAAAATAAAAAATTATATTCTCTTGATTATGAGCTACATTCAATAGTTTGTGTGTAACACAATACTCAAGAAAACTCAGAAACTTTCAGGAGGCTCCTTACCAGTCAGCTCAGCTTTTGACTGCACTCACATCACAATCTGCTGCAGATTGCTGTTTTCTTTTAGATGGAGCCTAACCTCTTTGCACATTTATGGGATGTATTCTTGATGATTTCAATCCATTCATTAGGTTATGAAACCTAGATCTCCCAGGAATAATCTCAATTCCACATGATACTCTTGATATTTTGAACTTCACTTCTGAATCAATGATTTTTTTGAAAGATATGTAGAACTGTGTGTAAGCAGGAAGCTCTCTATTAGACCGCTACAACAGATAAGAAGATTCATGTGTGTGGTTTATTTCACCAAATGTACAGAATAATTTACATTCTAAACAAAGGAGTTCCTTTTTCCCTCAGTAGGAATCCTAAGGTCTGAGTAACAATGCTTGCAATGTCTTTTGCATGAATCTGACTAATGAAGTAGCAGTCCGCTCACCAAAACTCTGCACGGATGCAACTTTATCTGGAAATGCCATGCTAGCCAAATCCTTCATTTTTGGTCTCAGTCCTGCAACCAAGTACCAAACATATGCTCAGTTGTTACTATATGAGTTGCTTTTATTCCACAGATATGATCCATTACTAATTGAAAATCAAGTAATAAAGAAAAGAATAAGAGAATTACAAGCTCATTCTTTTCTAAGTTTTTATTTCTTGTTAAAGGGAAAGTCAAATCAAAAATGCCGGCTCATAAAATTGTATTTGGAGATAAAAGAATAGATGGAGATATACAAGTTTATGTTCTACATCAATCAGATATGAGAGTTTCCCTTGTGTATCAATACATAATTCTAAAAATCGTGGTACTTTTTAAGTCATTGTTTTCTAAAAAAAAAAAAAAAGTCTATTTTTTTTTCCTTTTTAAGGGAAAAAAGCAGATTCATATGCTATGACTTAAAATAAAATAGTTTGAAATTCCATTCACTTGCTGATTTATTATTATAATAGAAATAATGTTTTGGTTTTTAAAGACAAATTTTGTAAGTTTCCAAAGGAGACAAACTTACAGTAACAATGACATTGACTTATGCTGCCCGTGGGCTATGTTGCCTGTGTGTGCCTCTCTGTTCTTAGACTTGTTTGCAGATTTGATAGAGAAGTTGCAGAAATATTACTTTTTTTCATATTTCTTAGGAATGTGTACCTAAGTTACAAGTGGAACTTCACCTTCTGATTAAAGAAAGGATGTAATGTTAGGAAGTCAGTCACTGTTGGTTCCCTTGGATGTCAAACTAAACAGTAAAATAAATTGCTATGCCCTGTCCATGATGTTAATGAGAAGCAGTTCTGAGACCCATGTAGGAAGCAGGCTGCAGAATTTCAAACTAAAACAGTTGTGCATTCTCCCATTAGGATAAAATAAGAACTTGAACCAAAAGAAGTCAGACATTAAAAAAAAACAGTATTCAAAAGTGACATATAATCTTCTTTCTATTTCTGTCTAGGTTTGTATACAGTAGCAAATAAATTGCAGAGACTTACTCTTTCGTCACTTTATAAGTTCAGATAATACTAAGAAGGAATAAAAGCAAAATCAAATTTTAAAATAGTATCTTTCACCACAACAGAGAGCTAGAATCGCCTCAATAATTGCCCGGCCCAAAACAGGCAAGACTTCAATCCCAGGGAAACAAACAATCAAAGAAACAAAAACATTAGGGCATAATTCTTCATATTCCACTACATACTACACCAGTATCTTTTGATTCAATCTTTTGATTGTCCAGAGAACCTCACAAGGCTGATAAATTTCCAGAGATGTTTTCCTGAAATTTCATTCAAAGGATGTAGAGGTTTGAAAGCTAACACTTCCACTGAAGGCATAAAAACTCAGATATTCTAATATTTCTCAGACCTACTCTAGTATCAAAACTTAGAAGCCTTACTGAAAATCTTCATTTTCTATGTTTTCTTTTCTACTTTGTTTCTTTGTGATTTGTATTTCTTTATCCTTTTTTACAAAAGTAAGGATAAAAGCAACTTCTTTTATATTTTTCATGTGAGTAAATATTGAGAACTGTACTTAGTAATGAGATTGTTTTGCTGAGTGACTGGTTTGTAGATTTTAAAATTTTGTCAGAAGTTATGCAGTTAGAAATATACAAACTAACTTTGTTTTTATTTATATAAAGTTATTTGAAAGTTAACCTGTAAGTAAAGATAAAATTGAAGACATGCAGTTCTGAAGTTGCTTTACTATACAGTTAAGCAAACAACATATAATACTGAGGAACATCAAATCTTGAAGAAAGGTAATTCAATGAGGGAAAGTAAATGAATGTTTTGTATCTGATACAGTTTATGAGATTGTACTTGTTTTTCTTCCTATATTCTTTTATTGGATATCTCACTGCAAGATTTACTGAGTAGTGTAGACATTCATGTTGCCAACTTCAGTGGTTTCTGGATTTTATTTTTTGTCTCTTTAAATATTTTGATGATGTTTATGCATGAATAGAAGCATGAGTTTACTGAGACTGGACTTCTCTGTGAATCACTTTTCTTAGCTTTGTCAGACTCCAAGACAGCATTTACAGCAGGTTGAACAGGCAATTTGGAAAGGTACATGTTCTATTCCTTGGGAATATCTGACCTTATGCATTAGTTAGATATTACTTTGTCTTTTTCTCTGGCTCATTGTTGCATTGTCAATTATCTTAGGATGTGGGAAGGTTAATGCCTGAAATACACATACAGTCTTCGTTAGAAATCCAGTTTGCATAACCAAATGACACAGTAAAAGATATTCCTTCACACATGGGAAATGAATTTGCATGATCAAAAGTTGCATTCACCAATTCACTGCGAACTACAAAATTATATAAGATATAAAGCAGATAAATAATGGCATTAGTTCAAGGTGATGTCTTCCACCAGGGTAGAAAATGTACACTAATTTGTCTCTGCCTGTTCCTCCTTTGTTATCATTCTTGTAGGGGCTGTATCTATCTTCCACACTTCTTGTCAATTCCTGTGTTTTCACTGTATGTAGGAAGATTTATATGTGCTGAATACATTTTTTTTTGTCTTTTTGTTTTTCCCTCTTTCTTATACTACATGCACAGAATAGATCTGGCTTCAAGTTTGCATTCCTATGTTGATCAATATTACACCTTTTCTGATTTGTATTTGTAAATCTGGTGCCCTTCCATACATGAATTTTCAAGCATTATGTTGTCATTTTTTAACACAAAGTATGTAAGTAATTACATAAAGTCAATGGGGGGATAAAGGATTCGGTACAGCTTTTGAACCATCTTTTGGCTTCCTCTCACACTGTCTTTGAACTTCTTTGATTCATATCTCCTTTGCTACACTATGAGCCTACTCTACTGGGATAGATAAGAACTTTCCTCATGAATCTCCATAGCATGATAGCTAAAACAATCTTCTTGATATGAAAGTCATAGTTAGAAATCTGGTAAAAATGTGAAGACCTTAGGCAGTTCCTTATGTTCCTTCTATATGAACATGTTAATGACAGACACAGAAATGATGGGTATTGTTTCTTACTGGAGAACTTTTGAGAAAAATTAGCTATGTTCCTTATGCTCTTGGTTCTCCATGTGGTCATCAAATCACATCCTGGAAAGTCTTCGTGAAATACCTATAACATGTCATATTAATACTTTATTTCTGTAAAAGTGGATCCCTGAACATAATCTCCTTAACCTCCAACTATATTCTCTGATAGAATACAAAAAAAAGTTTAGTGTGAATTGTTGTTTTGTTTATGTCAATCTAAACTTTGCTTATGTTCTATTTTGCGCAGTATTTATATACCTTCAGTTGTGCTATTGTACAGTAATATATAATACTGGTTACTCAGTGTTCTTTAGTTATGCTTGAAGAAGGAGCATAACTAAGCACACGCACTGAGGTGAAAAAAACCCAAAAGCTACAAAAAATGCTGCCACTTTTGAATAAGACACAATACAAAAGAGTAAGAAAAATAATATTTTCTATTTGGGAAGTCAACGAGTATACATTTTGTAGGGAACATTCAGTTCATTTTGTGACAAAAAGTATGTAATATTTTGCCTGTCTTCTGAAATGACTCTGCTTATTTAGCTTTGAACATCGTTTGATTGCAGGTTAGTATTACTTATACGAGATTTTCCACTTTCAAAGGTTCAGCTAATTTATTACTATCAGAATCATGAAAACTGAGTACTTGTTAATAATAGCCTCTGAGTTAATAAAAAACAAACAACAACAACAACAAAAATTAAAAACAGAAATTAGATATAGGTAAAGTAAAACACTGCAGATTCACATAGGTGAAATACAGTTTAATTTTGAAAATGAGCAATACGAATCCTTCTATAAATGCTATAGCTTTCAAAATAAAGGAAACATTGGTATACAGAAGAATCTTTACCCAAGATATCAAACTCAGGAAACAATTGGAAGTTTTAAAGCATTTTGTAATATTTTATATGAAAATAGCATTTTTTGCTGTACAAAAATATTGAATGTTAACATGATATTGCTATGATATTGAACATGCTAGAATATTGTTATTTTAATATTAGCTATTAAATGAAAGTGTACAAAACTTAAAAAAAAGAATAAAAATTATGATAAGGAATTCAGTAGTGAGGATGAACAACTACCAACAGAATGCATTAGATTTGCTACTAGGATTAGATAATGATTCACCTGCATATTACAAAATCATTGTGGCTCTGAAAATAAAATTTAATCTTTTAAACACTGGTTAATATTATCAGCTCCAAGTCCTCCAGGACCTTTAATTTTCTGATTTAAATTAAATGATTTTTGCCAGCTTTTGTTACTACCCAATTAATTTTCAAATCCAATTAAGATAAAAATCACCCATAATAATATCATACTTGTTACTAAACTTATAATTTTGCTGATTTCATTTACCATTTTTGACCTACCATTAATAACTTTTTAGAGTTGAGCATACACTCTAGGGCTGATTTCTGTGAACTGTTGATGCATTCGGAAAACCATGTCCTCTTGAATAGGATATTAGTTTTGCTAAAGGCAGAGATAAGCAAGTAACTTACGATGAATAATTCATTTGACATGTGTAACCTATTTTTAGGCCATTGTGATATTGCCAAGTAGATCATATTTCATTACAAATACTAATTGTGTGCAAGATAATTCATTTTGCGTTTTGAGTTCTACAGAAAGGAGTGGATAGAGGTAAATGTGATGATGTTTACTGTTTTGTCCAATAGATTTCTTTATTGAGAGATGGCACAAGAATATTTGCTGTTAATGTTTGATTACCCAGTGTTGAAAACATTTTTCTAATTACTGAATATTTATAATGCTTTCATTCCAATCCCAACGGAAACAATGTCATTAGATATATTTATTTTCTGGAAGCCTGCTTTCTGTAAATCATTGTTGTAAGACTTCAAATGCTTGGAACCAGCTAGTAGATGTGGAGTTACAACAACAAACTGAAGAGAACATATTTTGTATTCCTTCTTCAAACCTAATGTAATGGTGTAATGGCAACAGGACCAGCACCATGAGAAGATGTTACAAAGAAAGAAGAAAATGGTAGGCTCAGCAATTTCTGAGGACTGTCTCTCAGGAACAAACTCCACAAAAGAGGGATCTCTAACAATAGATCTGTCCTCAGTGGCAGTCAACCCATAAATGGGGTCTAAGAGGAGTTGAGCCTGGCTCCACCCCTTTCAGTTGCACAGGTGAATTGCCTTCACCTGTGCTCCCAGGGCTGACTGGGTCTGTTCTCTAGGTGATCAATCAGTGGTTCAGACTGTGACTCAGCAGTCTCCATGCACCTAACTAAGCTACCACTCTGTATTTATTTTAGTTCCACAGACTTTTTTCTGTTTAAGAACTGAATGTTCACAGTGCTTGAATTCCCATTTATAGGTGCTCTTAGCAGCCTAACAACCTTATTTATTAAGATTAGACTCTCATATTTATGCCTGATACGTGATATTCAACTACACAAAGTGAATAACTTAGATGGTCACTTGTTGCCAACACGGTTCATGTAAACACAGATGAAAATCTGCATTTAATAAAGTGAAATGCTATTTTCAAAGGTTTGAAAGTCAGAAAGCAAATAATATATCATGTCTTTCCATAACCTATTGTGCTTTCCCAATGCTGGGCACTAGATACCTTCTTTAATATAATGGATTTGTCTCCTTTGAGTATAACCATTGACAAGTCAGTGATATCTAGTTACATTGAAAGATAGAATATAACCAAATACATGCACTTAAAAAACATAAGACCTATAGAAAAGCTCCACCACTGGAACTTCACCTCTACTAGCTGGTTCCAGGCATTTGAAGTCTTACAACAGTGATTTACAGAAAGCAGGCTTCCAGCAAATAAATCATGAAGAATACTCAGCAAAATACCTGCATATTATTATTATTTTTTTCAGAAATATCAATAATATAGATATATTCAAGAACTGAATTTATAATATATAAAAGCTGCATTGTTTTTCAAGTCTCATCTTAGAAACAGTTTAGAGAATTTTGTATCATCTTGATTGCAAACATTACGTTATATTGATATACTTTTCATAAATGCTTATTGGTGACCAAGAAGCTGACATTTAACAAAGATATTTATTTTAAAAAAAATACAAAATCAAGTCAACACTATTAATTAATTGAAAACTGCTGAAAAAGAATATAAAATGTACAGAAAGAAACTGAGTCATCATGAGAGCCTGTCTATTTTTCTGTTTATTTAAAATTGTTTTCTCCATGCTGAATAGTTATTTCTATTCTAAAATGGCTCTCACTGAATCATAGTATTTTCATCTTCATCAATCAGATGAAAAAAGTTAGTAGCTTCTTAACTGGATCTATCTTGACTATGATCCATCTCTTCATTAAACTTAAAAATCTACAGCTGGGGAGAATTAAGCCTTAAGAAGAACTGAGGAGGGCTCATCACTCAAGAGAATGAATGTTCTGCATTTGGAAGCAGTTGGAAGGTCTGACTGAAAAGAATGAGTCATCTGTTTTGGAACTGACACGGAATTTAGAATTCTTTATTGCAGGTATAGATCATAACTCAGCTGAAAGGAGAGACTTAAATGTTTGGGGAAAAGGTGGCATTTTATTTAAGATTTCTTGTTAAACAACTATGAATAACTTTTTTTTGTTGTTATTGTTCTATGTGTTTATCCATTTAAAAAAAGAAGTTTATAACTAAACTTATATAAAAACTGTATGAATGTTAGTTTTTAAAAATTGTGTATTTTAAACTGTAGATTTATAGTGTTCTTTAGTAGAAATGTTTCTGTTTGGATTTTTTAGCTCTATTATTTAGAAAAGTATACTTGCTCCTGGTGATTCTTTACTGATTTTTCTCTGTTCCTTATGAACTTTCTGAGTTTAGATCAGTAATAAATAAACCATATGTGTAAGAATTTGCAAAACTAAAACCTTTAATATCAGAAGTGAAATGAAATAACAAACCAAACTGTGAGATTCCTGCTACAACTACAAGGTTAGTCTTCACTCTACAAGATGATTCAACCTTTTCTGTTAAAATATTTGTTACCAATATCTGACTGAAAGACAGAAGAGAATTTTAAAGGACAACTAACAAAACAAACTTCATTCTTTTATTTCTAGCAGAGAAAAATGAGACTGCTTAGCACTGTAAGCTGTCCCTGACTACCAAGTAAACTGACTAATGTTAAGAAATTTAAGAAGCTTGCAAGATATTCAGGTAATGTTTCTTTACATAAAGGTAATTTGAAATATAAAAATACTTGTCTAAACTGCTGGACTAGAGTGGAGCAGTATAAGTCAATCAAATGAAAAAAAAGAACAGATGTTTTTTGAAAAGGTAAGTGATGACTCTATTGGAACACTGACAATATTTCTATAGTCAGGCTGGTAAGAGACAGTTTTATTTATTTGAACTTGAATGTAAATATGTTTTCAGCAAACAGTAGATGAAGTCTTAGAGTCACAAGCTGGGAAAAAAAGTACATCTCACCCTATTCAAAGTGAGCCTTTGAGGAAAACTGCTAAGAATTCCCAGTAATAGGGGGAGATTTACCTCTTTTCAGATATTTTCATCTTAAACTGTAGTAGAGTTGTTCTTTCTGTACTCAGTTTGCAGCCTGTCTTCAGTTCTGGTGTACTTTGTCTACTGCCATTCATCACCTAAACTTTCAAGAATAATAAATGTTTGTAGGGAGGAGCCACAAGATGCAATATTTTGTTCTGGAGAGTCTTCATTTGCATGCTTTAACTGAAATTATGTCAGTTGAAACTGAATATCCATGAGTTTAGCTATTGGATATAGTATTCAAAGAACTTCTAAAATTGTTCTGTTTAGTAACTGGAGCTAAAGATGTTGTGACAGTGTGAATTTCTGAGTTTATGAATTTCTATAGTAGAAATGTAAGAGGAATTTCTTGAACTATTTGAAGGAATTATAAGGAGCTAATACTTACCAAGCCCTTCTCCAAAACAATAACAGAAAATCATGCCACCTCTGGGATCTGTTTCCTTGATAAATAAACTGATTAAACAATATACTAAGATGTTAGAGAAAGAAATGTTTAACTTCAGCAGTCATAATAATATCATTAAGAAGCAATAAATGTAATGTTGTTACTAAACTTTATCTTCATACACCTGCTGCTAGCAACAAATGGTTACAGAACTATCAAAAACTGATGTTCATTTACGTGAGATCACTTTAAAAATTCCTTGGGAAAAGAAATAAAGGTAGTAGTAGTAGGTTACTAGACTACTATAGGGAATGGAGTTGATAGAGGTATAATGTATGTCTCTGATCTGGAATTTGACCAAGCTAAAAGGATTAACCATCTTCCTTGATCAGCGGTACCAAGGTAACTTTAGTAAGGAGGTATATCTGGCAAATAGGCAGAGTGAAGTCAGGTAACACAATCCATCAGCTCTCAAAATTTTGCTGATCTGAAGAGTGTGGCTAGAAGAATTCTAATAAGTGATATTTCACTGTGCAGTAGTAGAATGACTGAAGTTATGAGGCCAGAGATAAATCACATTGATGTTCTTATTGAAACAGCCATGACTGGAAGGGAGGTGTAGTTTCTTCCCATTACAAAGAGAGCGAGTTGATGGAAGAAGCAGAACTCTTGTGCTCTGGGAATTCTTAAAGCTGTCTTTGAACAATGATTTTTCTTATCAGAGGAACATGCTTTAATTATGAAAAAAGAATTTTCAGGGTAGATTATATAAATGAAACTTTTAAGCATGACAAGAGCAAGATGTATACAAGAATATCCAGATGCGAAATTTCTGTGTATAAGAATAGATCCTAAGTATGATTAAACTCTTTTTCATAACTTTGCTCAGTTTCAAGAAAATAAAACAGTATCCACTCTCTCAGTCTTTGCTTCATCCTTCTGATTGTGCTATTTTATTTTTTTTTTCAGTTTAAAAGGAGGAAAAAAAAAAAAAAAAAAACAATCATAC